>JAVTVY010004123.1:0-39898 GCA_036873755.1 Hanleya hanleyi | reverse complement strand
GAATACCATGATTTTAGTCTTGCTAATATTAACAGAAAGTCCCCAATTCTGAGTATATAACAACAGTTTATCCAGCTTGGATTGAAGATCTTCTTTGTTTGTAGATAAAAGTACAATATCATCTGCATATACCAGACAATGAACTGGTGTATCCCACAGAACAGGTGAACTATCACCTGCCAACTCAGTAAAAAAATCATTTATAAACAGGTTAAACAGTAACGGACTTAAAACGTTCCCTTGCGGAACCGCCCTCATAATATGGAGTCCAGATTTGCATTTGACTCGAGCATGGCTGTTTTGATACATACTCTTTATGGTTTTATATGTGTTTCCTGTAATCCCAGCATTTAATAATTTTAAGAAAAGGGCATCATACCAGACTGTGTCGAACGCCTTACTTAGGTCAATAAAACAGGAGTATAATTTATTTTTACCTTTCGTATGTTTATATATCATTGTTTTTAAGGTAAATATGTGATCAGATGTTCTACTGCCTTTATGGAATCCAATTTGTGAGGCAGAGATTAGGCCTTGTGCACTAGTGTACTCAATTAACCGGTTATTTAATATGTGACTGAATAATTTACCGAGACAACTTGTGAGTGTAATTCCTCTGTAATTTTGTGGATCATGAGCATTTCCATTTTTATGTATGGGTACAATTAATCCTTCTGACCATACAGTGGGGAATGTCCCAGATTCAAGAATTCTGTTGAACAATGAGTATTTTATATCTATAATATGAGGTATAGACATTTTCAGCATTTCATTTAATATGAAATCCACTGAGTCCACTCCACTAGATTTGTTGTTCTTACTTACTGCATTTAAAATTTCTTTTTTTGTAATGATGGCATCTAATGCTGAGTTTGGGGGTGATTTTCCCAAGTCATCTCTTTCTTGAGACACCTGTTGTTTAAACTATTAGTTACAGTGTCTGCATGAAGGCTTTTGAAATGTGTATACCATTCATTCAAACTTACCTGTTCAGCAATGTTCCCATTTTTATTCTCTTGATTAAGTTTCTTTAGAATACTCCAAGCACGTGTATTGTCATTTTTACATACTGAATTTAGTTCGTCTAATAATCCATTCCTGTATTTCATTCTTTCTTTTCTTACTTTATTTCTATATTCTCTTTGTTTGCTAAAATATCTATGTTTGATGTTCTGATTTAAAGGAAATCTATTGTATTCATAATTTAGTTTTGTCAGGCTGTTTCTTAATTTTTTACAGTCTGTGTTATACCATGACTTATTCTTTTTGGTTTGGTTTGCCACATTGTTGTCTTTTTGTACACACTTATCCAGGCAAATGTCAGCAGTAGATGTCAAAATATTACTGAATAAAGATATGCATTTGTCAATGTCTGTTGTATCTTTGTTCATTTCTTCCAAAAGCGCGGGGTAGGTCTGACAGGCTATATTTTGAAGTTCATAAATGAACCTAGCTTTAACTGTATTATCCCATCTATATTTGGCAGGCGGGGGATTTGTTCCCGATTTGTCCCCGTTTACGTTCAGGGGACTGTTAGTGTTAGCTCTTAACATGACTTTCATTTGCATTCTAATTATTTTATGATCAGAGAATTCTCCCATAAAAGGCAAGACAGACATGTCGAGAATATCTCTACATAACTCTGAATTAACAATAAAATAATCTATAACACTGTCATCCAAACTGTTGACAGAGGTAATGTGTATTGTATGTGGAGAATGAACAACTGTTGGTATAGCCAATAAATCGCCAGTTCAGAAAAAAACTGAAATTTTCTGAACCTGTGCATACAGAGGTCAAATCGCAGACAGTGGATAGTTCTGACACCGTTCGAGCGGCTTGCGGGACCATGTGTGTAGACCCTCATGAAGAGATTTCTTCCGCGCCAGCGAGTGAGCACGAGAGTGAGATGGAAGCGGAATAGACCAACACTGAAGAAACAATAACTGACTCTCAAGTGACAATGACACCTACTCCGAGTGTGGTGGACAATACATTGCTGTTGGAGTACAAACAAAAGGCCGCAACGCTGCGGAGGAATAAGAAAAGACATGGGAGATCAAAATGAACTGTCTTTGTTTAAACTTTCCCAATGGATTTAATTATCACCTCTGTTTTATTCTTTCTAATGGCCAGTTCTGCAGTGTTTAGAGTCGGAACTTTAAACACAAATGATCTACGAGACAAGCAAAGACAAGTTCGTGATTTTGTGTTTCACCATGAAATTGACATTTTATTTCTACACGAGACTCATTTTGTTAAAAATTGTGACTCTAATCGCTTAAATATTCCTGGTGATTGTAAATGGGCCTATGGCACAACTTTAAGTTGTGGTGTGGGTATTATCATTAGATATTCGGTACCATGCAGTATAAACTATGTGAAAAGATGTCCGTATGGTAGATATATCGTGGTATCTGCCAAAATATACGAAATTGACGTCATCTGGTGTGCGTGTATTGCCCGAATAATGTAACTGAGCGTAGGTCATTTATAAAGGAATTAAACCATATCTTGGCTGGGAGTGACCCCATAATTCTTGGTGGTGATTTTAATTTTATTGAAAATATTACTCTTGATAAATTGGGTGGTAACAACCTGAAAGGCTCGGAGGGTAAGGCTGAAATGCAAACTTTGAAGAGTGGTTATGATTTGTGTGACATATTTCGTTCAAAGCACCCTGATACGAAGATGTATACATGGTCACGTGGGGACATCTCCACCAGGCTTGATCGTTTTTATATCAGTAATGTTTTCAGTAATAGTGTAGAGGATTGTGGTGTGAGCCATGTGTCTTTCTCTGACCATTCGTGTGCTTTTATGGATATTAAATTTGATGATGTTATTTGCATGGGACCGGGATATTGGAAATGTAATGTTTCTTATCTGTCCGATGACGGAGTTAAGGGAAGAGTTGAAAATGTGTATAAAAATGTATTTGATGGTGGCAATGTTTTAGCTTTGACTGAAAAATGGAACCTCTTCAAGGCAGAGGCCAAGGGGGTAATACGGAACATTTCTTGCCAAAGAGCTAAGATGAAGAGGCAGAAATTACATGATTTGAGTTTGGAATTACAGTTGCTGCAAGCGGATCCGGGGGGAATAAGGATGAAATTGCTTCTGTAAAGGCATAAATTAATTCTATGCAGAAGGAAAGTTCACGGGGTGCTATGATTAGATCTAAGGCTGTATAATTGGAACAATCCGAAAAGCCCACGAGATTTTTTTTTAGTTTTGAGGAGGGAAAAAGATCGTGGCAAGAAAAAATTAATTAAGACACTAGTGTGTAACGATAAAGCTGGGGTTGTTCACAGTGATCAACAATCAATATCAGAGTGTGTAAGAACTTTTTATGAAAAGCTGTATACTGCACAAGAGACAGATGAGGATGTACAAAATGACTTTTTGCAGAATTTGCCGTCTTTATCTGAAGAGCTAAGTGATAGTTGTGAGGGTGTTTGAACTATTCAAGAAAGTTATGAGGCACTAAAAGGCATGCCATCTTACAAATCGCCTGGAACGGACGGATTGCCTGCCGGATTTTATCTACAGTTTTATCTACAGTTTTCGTCCCTTATCGGGGAAGCTTTTGTGAAAGTAATCAACAATTGTTTTAGTGAAAATTTATTGTGTCCATCTCAACGTGTTGGCTTTATCACTTTATTATGTAAAGACCCAGCGAATTGTGAGCACATCAAAAATTGGAGGCCAATAAGCTTATTAAATGTAGACTACAAAATTGTGTCAAAATCTCTTTGCAATAGACTGAAAGGAGTTGTCGAACATATATTGGGCCGGGATCAAACATGCGGCATACCTGGCCGCAATATTTTTGACAATCTTCATTTGTTACGTAATACTTACGACTACGTTGTCCAGAATGATTTACAGGCATATTTTGTGAACCTAGATCAAGAGAAGGCTTTTGATAGAGTTGATTGGAGATTTATGTTTCGCTGCTTACAAAAGTATGGGTTCGGCCCTGTATTCTGTAAATGGATTCACATGTTATACAATGGCATATCGAGCAAAATTATGGTTAATGGTTTTTTAACAGATTGTTTCACATTGTCACGTGGTGTAAGACAAGGTTGTGCAATTTCACCATTGTTGTATGTTATGACACTGGAGCCATTTATAGCGGCTGTTCGTGCAAATACTGAAATTAAGGGTATTAAAATACCCGGGTGTGCTAAAGACGCAAACGTTTCGGTCAATTTGCCGATGATACTACTGTCATGGTTTCTGACAAAAAATCCATGAATGGATTAGTGAGCGTGTCGAAGCGCTATGAGAAGGCCTCTGGGGCCAGGCTCAATTTTGTTAAAAGTACTGTTCTTCCGATTGGAAGAGGGGGCAATAGTGGTCTCGAGCAGGTGGAACTGACTGTAGTAGACTCAGCTAAGATCTGTGGTGTTTATTTTGGGACCAATTGTTATGAGCTAAATAGCCAATTAAGGCTTCCCAAACTGGAAAAAGTGTTAGATTTTTCCAAATATAGAGATTTAACCCTCCGTGGGAGAGCTGTTTTTATTAACTGTGTCGCTCTTGCTGGTATTGGTTCATGGTTCAGTCAACGTTTGTGTCAAATAATTTTGTAAATAAGTGTTCACAGTTAGTGTTTAAAATTTATGTGGAACGGGAAGCCAGAAGGAGTCCGTAGAAATGTGTTGTATAATCCGGTTTCTGGATGGTGGTGTTAATTTACAATGTCTTTCAGCTAAGCTGAAAACATTTGCTGTAATGCATATTTTAAAGCTTATTGCTGGGTCGAAGGCTGACTGGACGGATTTTGCGATATATTGGCTGGGATTCTCCCTTCGTAAAGAACGTCCTGACTTTGCATCGTGCATGATTCCACATTCAGAGAAAGGACCTCGTTTTTACCCAATTTGCTTTGACTGCTTGGAAAGAGTATGTAGCTTTAATGTAATCCAGCTCACTATTTCGGCCCAGCAAATTTATTTATCGAATATTTTTAAACACGGTTATTGAGAAGCCGAATAGAAAGTCGGTTACCAAATTTGCCTTGGAAAGACATATGGGGGAACGTGTTCAATTCATTTGTTGATCACAATTTGGTTAATTTTGCCTTTAAACTTTCTCATGATATTCTTCCTGTACAAGAAACTTTGTTTAATAGACACATAGCTGACACGGATTTGTGTGTATTTTGTAACAATGTGGAAACTCGAGAACATTTGTTTGTTAACTGTCAGATGACGCGGAATGTGTTCATCACTTTACAACACCTGTTTATATCATACTGTAACTTTTCACCATCATATACTGAGGAAGATTTGATATATAAAATATTCAGGCCAAATGTATCTAAGGAGCAATTTGATGTGGTGATATATTTAGTAATATGATTTTGTTTAGTGTATGGTGTTCGAGGAATGAGATAATTTTCAACAAAAAGAATGTGTCTCAAACTGCCATCGTTCAGGCCATTAAGGCCCACTTACGACAGAGAGTAAAGTTCTGTGGACCATTATAGAATGAGTAAGCAATCCTTCAGGAAATATTGGTGTGTAAACGGCGTGTTTGCCCGTGTAAATAACTCAAAATTGCTCTATCTATTATAGAACCAGTGTATAATTAAGTCCAGCAGTCTATATCTTGCCTGTGATAATTTCTTGCTTTTATATTACAATGTGACTGACTGTGATGCTTGTATATACACTGATTTGATATGTGAATAAACTATTTTTCCTTTCAAAAGAAAAACAAAAACGTATTTTAACCGAATGTGTCTCAAACTGCCATCGTTAAGGCCATTAAGGCCCGCTTACGACAGAGAGTAACTGTGGACCATTATAGAATGAGTAAGCAATCCTTCAGGAAATATTGGTGTGTAAACGGCGTGTTTGCCCGTGTAAATAACTCAAAATTGCTCCATCTATTATAGAACCAGTGTATAATTAAGTCCAGCAGTCTATATCTTGCCTGTGATAATTTCTTGCTTTTATATTACAATGTGACTGACTGTGATGCTTGTATATAAACTGATTTGATATGTGAATAAACTATTTTTCCTTTCAAAAGAAAAAAAAAAACGTATTTTATACTTTTCAACCCATATTTGCGACATATTGTAACTTTTTCCCAAGTTTTTCAGTAGATCACTTGATTTATAAGTTATTTCAACCGCACATTTTGAAAGAGCAGCGTGATGTACTTGTGTATTTGAATAATGTAATATTATTTTCTGTATGATGTAGTAGTAGCGAGGTTATATTCAACAAGAAAACAGTGTTACAAAGCAACATAGTTCATGCAGTTAAGGCTCGTTTAAGGCAGCGTGTATCAGTGCATCAATATAGAATGACAGAAAGATCGTTTAAAAGCTTTTGGTGTATTAACAGTGTATTTGCTAGTGTACGACAGTCTAAACTTGCGTATCTAATTTGAAAAATCTTGTACCAAGCAGTGCAATATTATCTGTAATATTATTCTTTTAAACTATATTGTGACTGCTTGATGACTGTACATATAATAGTGAACTGTAATCTGATTTATTTTGAATAAATTATTTTTCATTTCAAAAGAAAAAAAATAAATTTATGATCTGAGAAGAAAAACTTGAAACAGTATAGCTAACAACAGAGCTCATGTCTGCTGTAAGCAAGTGTGTCTCGCTTGGTCCATCTCCAGGCCATGTTCAGGTTCAAGTTCAAGTTCGGTTCGTAATTTCCCCCTTGGAGAGAGGCACCTCCTTACGGAGTACATATTAATATACAATCAATTAGCAACCATGCACTCAACATTTTATAGCTCAACTATCGTGCTGTGACGTGAACATTTATTATACAATTCTACATCTGGACGAAGTACTATCCTGAAAGTACATTTATACAATTCTACAATTTGGACGAACTACCATCCTGAAAGTGCTGAATAGAATAGAATAGAATTTATTCACCAATCAAGGTGCCCTAATGGAGCGTACCGCCCTGATTCAAATCATCTGAATAAACATTCGGCCCTTCGGTGCCCCATTGTCGCCGAGGCCACAGCTATACCCCAGGCTCGTAGCCAGGGGGGATTTTTGGGGTTCGGGAAAACCCCCCTTTCGAAAATATTATATATTTTTCTCATATAAATGCCCTATTCAAACTGAAGCGAACCCCCTATTTGCCCCTTTTCCCATACAGCGAACCCCCTAATGTGCCCTTTTGGAGTGAAGGCGAACCACCCCTCAGTAAATCCTGGCTACGGCCCTGCTGCCCTACGCCGTACTCCGGTAGCATGTCTCTGGTGGAGCGAGAATGATGGTGCCCATAGGTGACCAATCCATTATCCACCGTACAGTTGTGAGTTTGACCTACAATTACAAACCTTGCTCTATTTTTGCCGCCAGAAACACAGCGGAGGGGAGCTAGCTCAAATGGTAGAGCGCTCGCTTAGCATGCGAGAGGTACCGGGATCGATGCCCGGGTTCTCCAACTATAATTTTTCTTCTATGCACACTGTAACAAATAAATTTATATTCTATATGCCAAATCTCAAGCTATTTTTAAATTCAGACAACTGTCACATAATCCGTAATAAAATAAAGAAATAAATAATAAAAAAAACTACTAGAATATAATCTATAAATACTGCTCTTTGAACAACTTGATTCTTGAATCACAACGGTTTCCATCATTATGTCTGCGGTTATCAACCGCACGCATTATCTGTTGTGGCTAGATTCTTTATAGACATATAGTATGGATTAAAGCATTATTAATATTCTCTCCTTGTGCACACCATTGGTGATTACCATATTTTACTTTAGCCTGAGTTCCCGATTGAAGGGGAGAGCTATCCCAGCACTTCAGACAAGGGCCCAGGGACCGCCTATAGGCCTTGGAAGCTCGGAGTTTCTGGAAGCAAATCGTCACTTCTTTATCGTTCGTATTTTTGGTTGTTCTAGTGCATTTTTGACCACAGTAGGCTTATTGCATACGCGTACGGGATAATTACCCCCGCACACTGCGTACGATTCAAGGGGTGCACACCCTCAAAATGGGGGAACACAAAATTCATGTTATTTCTATTCATGATTATGTTCGCCTCGTCGTAACAACGTCGGATGACCCTAGAGAAAGTATATGCGGTATCACACTTATTTTACAGATCTGGGGATCCTTGTACCATATCTACCCCTTTCGATCCTCAAGTCATGGGCACTGATTCGCAGTCGAATAACAGCAGATCTGTGTTTCTTGCTTTCAATTGCCATATATGTTACTTTCAAAACTTTTTTTTAAACGTACAGAAGGTTTCTAACTTAGAGAATTGATTTGTTCTGCATTGCCAGTAAATGGAATATTTTTTAAATAATTCTTTCTTGATATAATTTTTTGTAGCCGAGGGGTTTCGGCAACCCAGGTTATCCCAGATATGCTCGGAGTTTACTTCTTTCAGAATATTTCTGATATATGAAATCCAGTTCTTGCATGTACCTGTAGCAGTTCTGAAATCTTCAGACTGCTGCATAAATGCTTTGTAAAGTAGTGAAGATTTGTCAGATTCAAAAATATGCATCAAAAAGCTTACACTACTCAGTATATCAGACAAAACCATTGGTGATCTACCTAATTCTCCCAGTACTGCAAGGTTCACTGCTTTGGGATGGACTCCTATGATCTTTTTACAAAATTTCACATGTAACATCTCAATATCAGTATTGATACTAAACAGTCGGTTGACATCATTTGATTCATTGGCATAACCAATCCAGACCTCAGAGCCATAATTGAGGATGGGTTTTACCATGCTGTCAAAGAGTTTAAAGACCAGATTTACATTGATAGCATTAAAGTATATAGACTGCTTCATACAGTATAGTGCCTTACTGGCTCTATTAGCTAGATTTAACAAGGCCTTATTAAATTTTCCATTGCTGTGAAGTAGGAGGCCTAAATATTTGTATTTGTGACCAACCCATTATCTACCGTACAGTTGTGTTTGACCTAGCTGAAATGGTAGAGCGCTCGCTTAGCATGCGAGAGGTACCGGGATCGATGCCCGGGTTCTCCAATTAAAGTTTTTCTTCTATGCACATCGTAACAAATAAATTTATATTCTATGCGAATTCTAAAGCTATTTTTAAATTCAGACAACTGTCATATAATCCGTAATAAAATAGAGAAATAAATAATAATAATAAAAAATAGCTAGTACAAAGTCTATAAATACTGCTCTTTGAACAACTTGATTCTTGATTCACAACTGTTCTCATCATTAATGCCTGCTGTTATCATGTGGTTATCAACCGCAGGCATTATTGATAGGAACAGTTGTGGCTAGATTCTTTATAGACATATAGTATGGATTAAAGCATTATTAATATTCTCTCCTTGTGCACACCATTGGTGATTACCATATTTTACTTTAGCCTGAGTTCCCGATTGAAGGGGAGAGCTATCCCAGCACTTCAGACAAGGGCCCAGGAACCGCCTATAGGCCCTGGAAGCTCGGATTTTCTGGGAGCAAATCATCACTTCTTTATCGTTCGTATTTTTGGTTGTTCTAGTGCATTTTTGACCACAGTAGGCTTATTGCATACGCGTACTCCACCCCCGGCATACTGCGTACTGGATAATTACCCCCGCATACTGCGTACGATTCAAGGGGTGCACACCCTCAAAATGGGGGGAAGAGAAAATTCATGTTATTTCTATTCATGATTATGTTCGCCTCGTCGTAGCAACGTCATCTTCTCTAGCCAAGTCGACGTACATCACGTTGCTCTGTACATTGCCTTGGCATACTTCTCTAGTAAAGTTGGAACGTGAATCCTCATCGTTGAGTGGATGCAGAGACGGCTTGCTGCATCCAATCAGAATTCGCGTTACGTAGCAGTTGATTACCATCGCGGCCCCCACTAAGTACGAGCTGTGTCGAATGTGTGGGGAAATTCTGCCGAAAAACAAAACAGGAGAAGCATTTTCACGGCCACTTTCGGTGTTCTGATCAATTGAATCGGCTTTTAGGACGCGCTGCACGGTCGAACGATAACGAATCGCCTTACGAGTGTGATCGACTTGAAATTGAAGGGGAACAACTCCTGGAGGCAAAAAGTCGCTCATCGTCAAAACTTCCACTAGGTGGCGCAGAGCAGTACTCCTCTGCCACCAGCCAAGAATGTCAAGGCAGCGTAGAGAGCTTTGCGATGTAGTTGACTTGGCTGGTGAAGATGTAGCAACGTCGGATGACCCTAGAGAAAGTCTATGCGGTATCACACTTATTTTATAGATCTAGATGATCTGAGAGAAAAAAAACCCAACTTGAAACAGAAAAGTAGTATAGTTAACAACAGAGCTCATGTCTGCTGTAACCATGTGTGTCTCGCTTGGTCCACCTCCAGGTCATGTCACAATGCACCCAGGGGAACAATGGTGCCCTTAGGTGACCAATCCATTATCTACCGTACAGTTGTGAGTTTGACCTACAATTACAAACCATGCTCTATTTTTGTCGCCACAAACACAACGGAGGGGAGCTAGCTCAAATGGTAGAGCGCTCGCTTAGCATGCGAGAGGTACCGGGATCGATGCCCGGGTTCTCCAACTATAATCTTTGTTCTATGCACATTGTAGCCCGAAAACATCGGCTAAGGAGTCTTTTTTTTTTTTTGGTTGCTGATAGGAATGCCACGCCCCCTTACCTATATTCACCTGTCACAGCCAGAGTTTCTGGGTTATGCACATTGTAAATAAATTTATATTCTATATGCGAAATTTAAAGCTAATTCAGACAACTGTCATATAATCCGTAATAAAATAAAGAAATAGATAATAAAAAAAAACTACAAGAACATAATCTATAAATACTGCTCTTTGAACAACTTGATTCTTGAATCACAACGGTTTCCATCATTAATGCCTGCGGCTATCAACCGCACGCATTATTGATACCACATGAACAAATTCTGGTGTACTCATTGGGAGGAACATGCATGTCAAGTTTCAGCTTAATCAACCAAGCGGTTTCAGAGAAGTAGATGTTTACGCACGACGGACGTACAACTGACGATGGACGACGGACAAACAGACCATGACATTAACCCATCGAGCCTTCGGCCCAGATGAGCTAAAAATTCGGGAACACCAGCCTCTTTTTTCAAAATAGGGCATTCCAAAAATATCTTTACAATAACACATAATTAATAGATAACCATTAAATTGTCATTTGAATAATCTGATTTTTTAAACACATAAATGATCTTTTTTCACTCTGTATTAATTTGAAATTGGCTGGATAAAATGAAGATGCATGCACATGCCAGGTCTCCTCCATAAAAAGCCGTACAATCCATAATATATTTTTTTACACTTTGAGACAGAATTGACGAATGAATTTAAATAGTTGAGACAATTCTGCTTCTTTTTTTTTAAGTTGAATGTCATTGACAGATCACTGACACTCGGATCATACAGCTGCTATTTTATCTGATCTTCTGTTGTCTGCAAATTTGTAGACAAAAAGTAGTTCCCTGTCCAATAAATGTCCAAATTGAAGGCCCAACTGTCAAATAATATAAATGAAAGCTCGTTTGAAAAACGGGCGAAGAGCATTTCCCCAGATAATTTTGTAACACATAATTTGGTACTCACATGGCTTTAGATCTCCCCAATTTTGGCACACCCCCTATTAGGGGTGGCAATTTTTTTTAGGATGGGACAGAGTGTGGGGCACATACCCCTCCGACACATCCTCACGTGACAGAGAAGAATACGGTTGCGAGAAGAATAAATAAGTACCCTTTTGTTGATCTGAAACTTTGTTTTGATGTTTGTAATATGGAATGCTGTAGTGTGGTATTTTAATGTGTTATATATAGGTCATTTCTTTGCATACAAATACTGATAAACATCATGAATAACATCATAAGGTGATCCTATAATATATTTCTACGTTATATATATTAGTTAAGTGTCAAGATCTGCCAGGGTACCCCACTTCTTCAGGAAATCTTCTTTTTTGCTGTTCTTTTCGGCAATTAATTCTTCTATATGTTTTGTTCGGAAAATTGCCGATCTTGTTGCTGTCCAATTAGGCTTCCTAGAGTATCGGCTTGAGGTGTAAAAGCCTTTTTTAATCATTAAGACAATATACAATTTTATTCTGTATATTTCGCTAATAGTTCTAGCATCTTAAGCAGTGAACAAAGTTACAAACACCTCCATATGCACAGTATATATACAAGGCATAATGTGATCTTAGCTAATACACATTTATGAATAGGTAAGCCAGTGAATTATGTCCGTCAGGTTGGACGGATATTAAAATGCCGCCATTTTCAGAAATTGTAAAATGTTAAGCGATAACCTGACAGTGATCTACAAATGGTGGGATTCAGGTGTTACAATACACACTCCACAAATATTGTAACTCGCATGGGAATATACAATTATGAAACATGCAAGTTACAACATTTGTAGGTTTCCATCAACTCTGATGTGGATTGCCAAGAAAACTAGAGGTTCCGCTTTGACCCTTGAGTCGCTGCTCCGGCATGAAGCCTATGCTAGTTGTTTTTTTAAGCAAAAACATACGTCTCCCCCAACCTCCCACCTTGCCTTGAGTGGGCACATAATTTAAGCGAAAGTGCTATAAAATGAATGTAGCAATAAGTATCCTAAACAAAGATGCGCATCTAAAAATATTAATTCCAAAGAGGCGATTTTCATTGTTGCAGTAACCCAGTGGGGATTCGGGATTTATATAGCAATGAGTGGATTGCCGACATCTACAGCGTCCAGCCAATGTGAAATACATGTAATTGTGAAGCATCAACTATTTCGAAACTGATCACATTATAGGAAAGATGCAAAACATACAAGAGCCACACCTATAGTACACATACTGTACATACCGTATAGAAGTTTCATGCATCTGCCTTCATTAGTTTCCAAGATATGGAGTGAACAAAAATTGGACAGACAGATAAGCACATTTTGCATGGACCCACGCAAGCACTAGCTCACACCAAAACCTAATTAGATCATAAGGCCATTTCAAAGCTTCCATCCAAGTTTGGCGACATTCCGTGGGGTAGTTCTCCAGATATCTTGCAGACAAGGCTTGTATATACATGTACAAGTAGATGGACGGATGGATGTACATGAACGAACGCTCGCACACACACACCAAAACCTAATCAGACGAGGGGCTATCCCAATGAAGCTTCCATCCAAGTTTGGTGAAATTCCGTCGAGTAGTTCTCCAGATATCTTGCAGAAAAAGTCTGTATAAACATGAACAATTGGATGGATGGACGGACGATGGACATGGATAAATGCACACCTTCCATCTAAGTTTGGTGAAATTCTGTCTAGTAGTTCTTCAGATATCTTGCGGAAAGGGCCTGTATATACGTATACATGTACAAGTACATGGACACCGAACATGGACGGACGCACACACAAACCAATACCTACTCAGATGAGAGGGCTATCCCAATAAAGCTTCCATCCAAGTTTGGTAACTTCCGTCAAGTAGTTCTCCAGATATCTTGCAGACAAGGCCTGTATATACATGTACCAGTAGATGAACGGAAGGACGGACACTGGACACGGATGAATGCATGCACACATACAACAAAACCTGATCAAATGAGGGGGCTATCCCAATGAAGCTTCCTTCCAAGTTTGGTGAAATTCCATTCAGTAGTTCTCAAGATATCTTGCAGACAAGGCCTGTATATACATGTACAAGTAGATGGACGGACGGACGGACATCGCACACGGATGAACGCATGCACACACACCTAAACCTAATCAAATGAGGGGGCTGTCCCAATGAAGCTTCCATCCAAGTTTGATGAAATTCCGTCCAGTAGTTCTCAAGATATCTTGCAGACAAGGCCTGTATATACATGTACATGTAGATGGACGGACGGACGGACACCGGGCACGCCTGAATGCACACACACACATACCAAAACCTAATCAAATGAGGGGGCTATCCCACTGAAGCTTCCATCCAAGCTTGGTGAAATTCCGTCCAGTAGTTCTCAAGATATCTTTCAGACAAGGCCTGTATATACATGTACAAGTAGATGGACGGACGGACGGACACCGGACACGGATGAATACACGCACACACACCAAAACCTAATCAAATGAGGGGGCTATCCCAATGAAGCTTCCATCCAAGTTTGGTGAAATTCCATCCCGTAGTTCTCAAATATCTTGCAGACAAGGCCTGTATATACATGTACAAGTAGATGGACGGACGGACGGACACCGGACACGGATGAATGCACGCACATACACCAAAACCTAATCAAATGAGGGGGCTATCCCAATGAAGCTTCCATCCAAGTTTGGTGAAATTCCATCCAGTAGTTCTCAAAATATCTTGCAGACAAGCCAAGGGGACGGACAGACATCCATCCATCCAGACAGACAGACAGACAGACAGCACAAACACTAGATGTCTCCCCCCAACATAGTTGGGGGAGACATAATTATACCTATATTATCTTAAAATGACAGTCCTTATCCAAACTTCATGACATGTAGAAATATTCAATGTAGGTACATACTCACTATATCACCATACTTTATTCATTTATGCACAGTTTACTTAGTTCTTGCCAGATAAGCAGATTATGTATTGTTTTCATCAATTAGAGTGTGTATTGTATCACCTGAATCCCACCATTTGTAGATCGCTGTCAGGTTATTGCTTAACATTTAACAATTTCTGAAAATGACAGCATTTTAATATCCGTCCAACCTGATATAATTTACTGGCTTACCTATTCATAAATGTGTATTGGCTAAGATCACATCATGCCTTGCATATATACTGAGCATATGGAGCTGTTTGTAACTTTGTTCACTGTAGAAGATAACTAATAGCGAAATATACAGAATGAAATTGTCATCCCTACTCGGAGTTGCTTTTCTTCTCTATTATTGGAAAACCATCAGTGGTTCCAATGGATTACTTCAATTAGATATACATGTAAAAATTGCCCAGGTGGGATGTGCCATATAGCAGGTATGTATAAGTTCCACTTCAAAAATCTTTGAAGCACTGATTGGGAAATGAAGTGCTTACTTTGTTGACGCAAGCAGTCTACTAGTCCACTTATGTAAAGTGTATTATACAATAAGTCAACCATTTAGGTTTTATTAACTAAATGGTCAACATACAGGCCTACAATATGGGCCTGATTTAAAGGTAAAGCAGAATATCAGTGTTACAGTATATTTGACCAAAATGGCCGGACTTCAAGTCCACTTGATTCCTTGCAATTCTCCATACTTACCATACACTGATGGCAACATATTTTATCTGACTGCATTTTAGTTATGTGTGTAAGCAGGGGTTGATGTAGCCTAGATATAGAAATATTTAGCTGACTTTATCCTATGCCACATGATTATGCCAGCGCTAACAGCACCAATGTCCTTTCAATCCATTTTTAAACCATAATGTTAATAAACTTAGTAATTGTAAAAAAGAATGTATAATGAGATATAAATCAAGCATTATGTTGATGGGCTGCAAAATTCGTATGAGAGGTGGCCCTTCAATTTCAATCAAAAAAACACAAAAACTTTGTCCTTTGAAATCCTTCGTCCATCTGACAATAATAAACTTCATGAACAGATGAAATACCAATAAAATGTGCTATATAAGTTTACTGTCTATAGTGCCACCCAATGATGAACAATATCACGAACCTACATGATGAAGCAAACTCCTCAGATGTGGCCTGGGGAATGTAGATTTTGGATTCAAGTCATGAGAATTTCATATATTTAAAAAAAATGGCCATTTGGCCCTTCAACGGGATGTGAATTATAACACTAGGAATGTTACATTCATGTTCAGCAAAATAGAATTACTTTTCTCTGATTAAGAAGCAAATTTTCATTTTTTGTGAAAACAAAATCTTATTTTGAGATGCAAAAATGCGTCTCCATAATTCACAACACAACCAAAATCTTGTCAGTTCTTTGCCTATCTTGCAAGATCATTATACCCAAATTTCATGGAAATCAAACACGTTGTTCAGAAGATATGATGTTGCACATGTTTACCTGCATTCATGTCTATAGCGCCACCTAGTGATGACCAAATGCCACGAAAAACAAGCGGGTGAAATCTAAAGCCCCCTTGGGAGATGGCACATAAGAGTTCAATGGAAACAAAAGGTGGTGTTCGGTTTGACGGTATTTTTTTCCTTAATGTGTTGCGTTTATAAACCAAAAATATAATTTCCTCTTGTTTACTTTAGAGAGAAAATACTGAATTTTCATATTCTCAATTTTCACCGAGATGAGATTTGTCAAAAAAATATTACGAGTATTAGAAAATAAGCATTTGTTTGTTTTTGCAATTTTTGGCGATATTCTTGAAGGGAATTCCATTCATATATAAAATATGACACCTTTAACCAAAACGAGTCTTACATATCGAAATACGGTGAGTTTGATCCAAAATGATACTGAATAATCGTTTTCGTTAAAGGTGTCATATTTTCATGATATTGAAATATGCCAACACGCTTGTAATGCTCTGAAAGGGTGTAGTGCACCGCCATTCGGTACATGATTCCTCATTTTGATAATTGTAACAGCTGCTTGGCCGACAGGTTAAAAGAAAACCAACATTTTGGTTCGAATCCCCAAATCCCCGAATTTTTGTTTCTTTATTTTTTTCCTTTTTCTCCCATCATCATCATTTTGGACTTTAAAGTGAAATAAAGACAGCGAACCCCTAACGCACATAATCCCTTATTTTATTATAATTCGTCAATAGAATTGCACACAAACAACTCCACACACAGTCAGTATTTGAATATTCGGACGACCCAGCAGAGCAAAAAATTAATTGTTACACATATATAATTTCGTCTTAAGGCAGCGGAAAGTTGTAGCTATGAATTGAAAAGCTATAAGGTTAAACTTGTCTTATATCAAGGCCTTTATTAAGGAAATGACCCTCAACAAGTGGTGACGCTTGCTTTCTCAACTGATTATGCATGTGCCAATATGTGCCAATGGTAACCGTATGAGAATATGAACCAGAATTTCCCATTTGACTGACCTCGCCTGTCTGACAAAGAGTTGGGGAATACCTGAGCATTACGTCACAATTTACCGGCCGGCTCGGAGCGAGACAATAGAGCAGCAGAGAGCGACTCTGAAGGGAAAAATATCCATCTAAAGCGAACACCTCCTTTAATCATGATAATGGTTATGGAGGTTTTGACGTTAAGTCCGATAAATGAGATTTTTCATTTAAATGGCAATTTGGTTCGCACCGAAAGAGAATTATCATGCCGGCAATCCTATATTTATGCTTGGCAACCTAGAATAGAACAGTTTTTAAATATTTCTCCAAGCGAATTGATGAATTTTCATTTCAGGAAAAACTTTTTTTTTGAGACGCAAGAAACTTGCCTTTATAATTATGCCAGCTACACCAAAACCTTTTCAGCACATTGACTATCCTTCAAGACCATTGTAATAAAATTTCAAAGAAATCAGACAAGCCGTTCAGACGAAATCGTCAGAGAAAGGTTTACCTATGCTCTGAATACAGCGCCACCTAGTGGTGAGCAGCGGGTATCGAAACACAACCAGACAAATTTCCCAGGCCTAAGGAGATAGCACACCAAGTCTGACCTGAAAATATTTAACGGTTTCAGAGATATTCCCGTTTAAAGTCGCGGCGGCGGCGGCGGCGGCGGATCCGTCGGAACCGTTTCTCATGAAAACATAAGAGCATCCACTTTGTGGACATGCTCTAAAAATATTCGACACTTGTGATTGTATACAATATAGGCTCAGAGACGAATACATGACGAATAGGCCTAACATAGTCGGGAATACCACATAGGTGAATAATAATCCCATATCTATACATATGTAGAAACTGTGTAGACTCCAGCTACATAATGCTGTCAAAAATAAAGTTTGGTATATTACTACTGTCAAGTTATTATATATGGAACAGTAATAATATGAAGTGCCTTTCATCATGAAGCAACTGATGTCCTTGCTTGGTATAGTTCCAGAAATATTCAATCTCAGTAAACTCGGCTATATTATCACGGAATATTATATCTGACTTCAGCGCTATATAAATCCCGTGTAAAATTCCAACCACATTTGTTAGCCAATCAGGCGGCTATAGCTTGGTGAAACAATTTCAAAATCATGCCCACAGTAATTACACACAGTAGCACGTGGACCAATTTTGTAAACATTACAATAAGCAGTATCCAAATATGGCATCATTTCTAGACAGTGTGCATGAACATCAAAAGGTTACTCCTGGCTTTGTTAGGCGCTAGAAAATAACAAAAGATCGGGCTGTGCTAAACGTCACATTTTCAAAGTGAAACGGCAGAAATTGTCGTGATTTGCTTATTATGGGATCTCATAGAATGTCGGCGAACATTTCGCACGAAGTTTGCATAGTGTTACATCTAGATGGTATTCCCCTGATTTACCATCTTGGGTGACCTAGATTGAGAAATATTATGTTCATTCATGTGTGGATGAAAAACATCACCAATACACTGCAACCGATTGTGTGTAGAGTGACATCATCCTCAAGTAGCGATGTCATTCCTAATAAATATGGTGTTTGTTTTGACCCAATACATAGGTCAGCCAATCAATAATGCTCTTCTTTGAAACATTTCAAAATTCAAATGGTTTCTAGGTCAGTGACATCTCGTGTCTATTTATATTAAAGTTTGAAGGAGGCCAAGGGAAGAGAAGTTTATATCAAGGGAAGTTTAAAGTGGGAACGTAGAAATTGGCTTGATAAAATGAAGATGCTCCTTCAGCTGATGTAGTGTACCTGCAGCGTGCACTACATCCTACAGGTTCTCTCCGGACTACACTGCACTAGCTAAATAATATATAGCCCTCATACTGGCCCCAGTCACCTCCAGCGAGGGGTTTGGATAATTTTATTACGAATCACCCATCTCTGAAACTGCCGTACATCTAATCTCTATCCCCTCCTGCGCACTATTTTAAAATCTTGCGCACTATTGTGAAATAGTGACGCATATATCGCCGTCTGAATTTTCCAGTCGAAAACTTCAACTCTCTACGCGCCATGTTGGTGACGTCACGGTATATGTGTGCTGGGCCGTTTGCAATTGAACATGGCGCGTATAAAGTGGAAGTTGTCGACTGGAAAATTCAGACGGCGATATATTCGTTACTATTTCACAATAGTGCGCAAGATTTTAAATGAAAACCCGAGGGGTTCAAGTCCCCCGACGTTGAAACAATTGATTTGACTTGGAACCGTAACTTTCAGTACCCAGCATGTGGAGCAATCCAAAGTGAGATCCAGTGGCAAGGTACCCACAATTACCGAATTTGTCCTGATCCGGTCAGGATTTCAGAAGATATTGTATGAAAACAAAATTTTAACTTGGCCCGCAGGTGGAGCCACCTATAGGCGGGTCAGCGTGAAAAACAATCCCAATTGAGATCTTGCGGCGAAGTACCCACATACAAAATTTAAAAAGAATCCGTTCAGTTTTTCGAAAGTTATTGTCCTGAAACCAAAATTTTAACTTAGACCCAGTTGGTGGCCCCTGCAAGCAGATCGGCGTGGAAAACAATCTCAAGCGAGACCTTGAGGCGAGGTACTCGCATACCAAATTTGAGAAGAATCCGTTCAGTTTTTCAGGAGTTATTGTCCGGAAACTTGTGGGACGGACACAAAATTTTAACTTGGCCCCCAGGTGGCACCACCTATAGGCAGATCGGTGTGAAAAACAATCCCAAGTGAGATCTTAAGGAGAGGTACCTATACCAAATTTGAAAATAATCCGTTCAAAAGTTATTGTTCGGAAACAAACTTTTAACTTGGCCCCCAGGTGGCGTCACCTATAGGCGAATCGGCATGAAAAACAATCCCAAGCGAGATCTTGGGGCAAGTTACCCACATACCAAATTTGAAACGAATCCGTTCAGTTTTTCAAAAGTTATTGTCCGAAAACGAAATTTTAACTTGGCTCCCAGGTGGCGCTACCTGTATGCGGATCGGCGTGAAAACCAATCCCAAGCAAGATGTTCATGTGAGGTACCCACATACCAAATTTGAAACGAATCCGTTCAGTTTTTCAAAAGTTATTGTCCGGAAACGAAATTTTAACTTGGCCCCCAGGTGGCGCCACCTATAGGCGGATCGGTGCGAAAAACAATCCCAAGCGAGATCTTGAGGGGAGGTACACACACACCAAATTAAAAAAGAATCCAATCAGTTTTTCTAAAGTTATTGTCCGGAAACGAAATTTTAACTTCGCCCCCCGGTGGCGCCACCTGTATGCGGATCGGCGTGAAAACCAGTCCCAAGCAAGATGTTCAGGTGAGGTACACATATACTAAATTTGGAAAGAATCCGTTCACTTTTGCAGAAGTTATTGTCCGGAAACTAAGTCGGACGGACGCATGGACGGACACACGCTGGGATGCACGGACGGACCCCAATTCTATAGTCCCCATCTAGCCCTTCGGGCGTCGGGGGACAAATAGTGGGCAGGAGAGGATAGAGATTAGATGTACGGCAGTTTCAGAGGTGGGTGATTCGTAATAAAATTATCTAAAACCCTCGCTGGAGGTGACTGGGGCCGACCTATAGCCCTCATACTCGTGAGGGCTATATATTATTTAGCTACACTGCACTAGTCCTCAGTTTGAAAATAATCTATTGAGTCATTCTCATTTTATTGTCCAGAAACAAAATCTGAAGATGACTCATAGCAATGCCCCGAAGGGCATATGTGGATGAAACACAACCCAAAGCAACTCTGATGGCAATGTAGGCACATAGCAAACTTGAAAGCAATCGGTTTGGTCATCTGATTTTATTGGAAAGTTCCAGTTTTCTCCCAGGTGGCACCACCTACTGCGAACAAAGCCATTCTCATTTTGTTTTTGCCAGTTGTCATCCAGGTGATGCCTCCTATGAGAGTATGTGGATAAAACACAATCCAAAAAGTCATTTTGTGGCAAGGTTTTAACATACCAAATTTGAAAAGAATCTGTTGAATTCTTCCGATTTTATCATCTGGAAACCAAATTGGGTGGTGCTAACTATGGGCATATGTGGATGAAACACAACCCAAAGCAACTCTGGCGGCAATGTATGCGCATCTCAAATCTGAAACTAGAGCCTTAGGCACTGAAACGGGGCTATTTAAATGTAAAATAGGCTGTTGGAATAATTCCACTAACTCTTTGATGTTCAGTCCCCATGGCGAAGAGCCATACAATTTGTAGTCTCACACATTTCTCTCAATAAGGTTACAAATTCTGACAATGGTTGTTTGCAGAATTGTATACGTACGTACATGTAGAGCACTGCATGTTATCTAAAGTTTGGAGTTTGACCCTATCAGCTAAGTGAACCAAGCCATTGACCTAGGTCATGCATGTGTCATGCATGTGTTTATGCTCTAAATGGTATGGAGGGTCTGGTGGAGGGAATGTTTGTGTGATAGTTCCCAAGTTACATACCGTGTATACAATTTCAGCAAGAATGGAAGCCTAGAAAATTAGAATTTCTTGCCAACATGGAAAACATTGCCGAGCGAAAACACCCCAAGTAAACCAGCTTGGAAGAAATCAACCAAGAAAGCTGTCCTGGCCTACTGGAAGGAATCCCTCCTAGCAAGAGGAAGACTCTACCCGTCGTTACGGCACCTAATTCCAGTGGAAGAAGTTCTTGAAGTGTTTGTTCCACACCCTTCTGTTCACCCCGTTTCATCCAATGCTATAGACATTAGATCTCTGCCAATACGATTGAGACTCCTAACCGGGTGTTATACACTACAAGCCAACCGAGCTGTCTTTAACCAGTATGCAGTGAAAGCTCTGTGCTCGCTCTGTGGTCAAGGAGACGAAAATTAAACATTTATAAACAATGTTACTATTTATAACCAAATCAAACCTGCTTTGATTAATGCCTAATCTCCATTAGGAAGAGAAATATAAACTGTTAAAACGGAAGTTAAAACTAAAAGTTGTCTCCCCTTAGGGGGTTGTCCGCCCCTAGGGGAGCTCTCCCATTCATCCCACCCAGGCTACTATATAAGCTCTGCTCATACCCATTCATATCCTCTTTCTCATGTAATAAACCGAGACCTGTAGTGTGCAAGGCCGCGGCATGAGGGGAAGGAAGGGAGTGTTATAAATAGTAACATTGTTTATAAATGTTTAATATTTATTTCCTAAATCGTAAACCTGCTTTGATTAATGCCACAGTACCAACATATGGAGGTGGGAAACCTCGGCCTTGTTGTAGCACCAAAAGCAGGCAGAGTAACCGCTGGGATGACACAGACATGGGCATAGATATGACACATTAATACTCAACAAGAAAACCCTGGTCAATGACGCAATGGGTTAATGCATGGAGTAGATATAGAAGAATACTTATTCTTAGTGTCTCATCCATGTAGCTGTGATCGTGGATGTGGTACGCAATATTACCCAATGTAGAAAACCAAGGCCCTTAGGCGGCGAGAGAATTCATTCGGTAAGCACGACACATTAATACTCAACAAGAAAACCCTGGTCACTGACGCAATAGGTTAATGCATGGAGTAGATATAGAAGAATACTTATCTTCGTGTCTCATCCATGTAGCTGTGATCGTGGATGCGGTACGCAATATTACCCAATGTAGAAAACCAAGGCACGAATGCGGCGAGAGAATTCATTCGGTAAGCACTGTATGAAACGGGGGTGAGGAGAAATGCACAGCAACCCACAGCATACAGGGTGACCAACTAACACCACCCTCAGTCCACAAACCGACTAAACGTCAACTCTCTGTACTTTAGTCCTTGGAGCTTGATCCGGTCTTGTGAGTTGACAGCGGCCGTCCTGAGTCTACTCTCCATGTGACGTCAACTTTATGTCAGTTCTTCGTTGAACTTGTGAGTTGACCGCAGGTGACTCAGCTGAGATGAAGTAAAAGGAGGCCATAGCTTCAACCTGAAATGACACAAGCAAATCTGCAGTGATGGCAAAGATTAAAAGTCACAATTGTGTCCGGCCTTAATTGATAACTTGAGAGATAGCGGCTGGCTAACTGACCTATTATTACTGAGTAGATAACATTTATATCCAATTATTTTTAAGATGACACTCTCTCAGTAAGACACAATTACTAGAGCTGGATGAGTCAGTCCCATGCAAGACACGAACCCGCGTCCTCAGAGTTTGGCACCAAATCGCCAGCAGAAAGATGCAAACGGCCGAGACCACTCGGCCACCTCAGCCTCCACCTAAAATGATCACAGATATGACAATAATTCTCAACAAAAAGAACCCTGGACGGTGACGCAGTGGTTAATTAAGGAGTAGTAATAGAAGATACTTATCTTTTGAGTGTCTTCATCCCAGTAGCTGTGATCGTGATTGTGGTACACAATATTACCAATATGAAGGAAACCAAGGCCCTTAGGCGACGAGAGTATCCGTTTGGAAAGTGATGTATGAACAGGGAAGAGGCGAAAGCACAGCTACCCGTAGCATACACGGTGATCATCTTACACCACCCTTAGTCCACAAGCCGTCTCATGTCAACTCTCTGTACTTTAGTCCTTGAAGCTTGAACAGGTCTTGACAACGGCTGCCCTGAATCTACTCTCCATTCAACGTCAACAGTCTGTACTTTAGTCCCTGTCTTTGTACGTTGGACTCTTGAGTTGACCGAAGGTGACTCAGCTGAGATGATCTGGAAGAAGGTTATAGCTTTAACCTGAAATGACACAAGCAAATCCGCAGACTTTTTTATTCTTTTTTTTTTTTTAAAGGGAAAAGATTAAAACTCATCATTGTGTCAGGCCTTGATAGATGACTCGAGAGTCGGCGGCTGGCAAGCTGACCTAATACTTCTCAAAGGTGATCATTTAGTATGTGGACATAGCAGAATAGCAGCGATGAAGCCGTAAGCTGGTTGACTATAGGCTAACAGCACACTAAAACTACCCAAAGAGAACCCAGGTCGAAGACGCTGAAGATACTCATGGATTAAATCAAAAAACTTGATTGTAAAAGTGGAACACCATACTCAATAGAATAGTAACCAAGTCTAAACCATACTCACCGATGATACGGGTCTTGTAAGATGGCTGACTGACCTATTGAGGTGATCATGTAGTATGGTGGACATATATGACTGAAGATGATGCAGCAAGCTGGCTGACTTGCTGCGCTGCTGAGAAATGCCCCCCCCCTCTTTTGCAAGATAATTGACCACGTGCTGGGCAGCCACCAGCGGCCCAAGCGTGGACATTCTATCTGATTGCACTGACATATCCCTCAGATAGAAATTTGTGAAGGTAGAATTTGCAGTCCATGCGCAGGACTGGACAATGTCAAGAAGGGATAAGTTCTTCCATAAAGGCCATGACGTAGCGATGGCACGAATTCCATGAGAAGAAGCAGTAGACAACAAAGGGGGGCGCGTCAATGGCCAACTGATATGACCACTTACAAGAATAATAGACGACGAGAGCCCCGATCGGGATCGGTATGAGTGAGATGGTGGTGCATGGCTCGAACAGGGCATAACAGAAGGTCATCTACAAGGTCATGTCCGAAGTCTGATAGCGCAGGGATGGAATACAAACGTTGAGCACACGGACCTAGGCGAACAGACTCATTTTTGGCGATGAACTCGGGGACGGACCGAAAGGAGATACAAGACCAATCCGCCGTCCAGGTAATAGATGATCTCAAGAACAAGAAGATCAGACACTCTAGACGCCAAAGCAAAAGCCGCCAGTAAAACGCAGACTTGTAGGAAAAATAACCTCAAAAGAGGCGGACAGTAAAGGTTCAAAGGGCGGACGAATCAGAGCACACAGAACCAAACCAATATCCCATTCCGGTAACAGCTAGCGAGAACGGCGAACTGTAAAGCGAAAGCCCGAATGAGCGCAGAGATAATGTCGTTTAGACTAATGCCGATGCAGGAAACCCTAGCCTCAAGCAGACCGGAATGCTTAAAAGGTGCTGATTAGAACTTCATATCACGATAAAGGTGAAGGAAGAAGTCAGTTACAGGGGAAAAAGGGAGGCAGAGTAAGGATGGCATCACATTCTCGCACCAGGACGAATAAATCCACTGCAGTGACCAAACCCGAAAAACGAACGTAATGAGTAAGGTCCTGTTTTTCCTCTATGAAAACTCTATCAGTTGATGACAGAACTAAAATGCCAAAGTCTAAAAGACTGGTCCAACGGTCTATACGAGGACAAAGTACTTGATGGAGAGAGTCGAAAAACTGTCCCCCAAAGTAACGACGAACCTAAGTAACCCTCGATGTGAAAGCCCCGAGCTGAATTGATACAAGGGGAAGGTTGACTTTGAACGGAAGGAGTTCCACTCCCACTGACGACCGACGATGGTGAATCGTAGGAAAAACGCCGCAAAAACGAGGATGAATGGATGTAAACTATGCATCTCGCAAAATGATGGAGGCATAGAAGAAATGACGTGAAGAACGGCGTTATGGCGTACCGGAACGTCTAACAGATGTACGAGAACGACGCACAAGTGTATGAGAAAGACGTGACGGCGTAATGGAACATCGTCAAGGTGTAACAGAATGATGTAAATGTGAAAAACGGGAGAAACGTTGCGAACGCGTAGTGACTTCCCCATTTGCTTCAACATAAAGTACATACATGCTCACAATGGAGTAGGATACACCCTATAAAGTACTCAGAAAAACGACGTAAAGCGAGAAACGAGGACAACGAGACGACGTAATGGAACGTCGTTGAGGTGTAATGAAATTAGAAAAACGCAGAGGAGATGAACACATTAAATGTTCTTAGCGTTAATCACAAACGTAACTCCGCTGGTAGTAACATCACCGACATCCAGAACAAAAAGATTTCGACGTAAACTAGAAAGATCCTCAAAGAATTTAAATTTCCCGACGAGAGGAAATACATTTGAAGAATCTCGCCGGCAGATAAAGTAAGGTCATTAAAATTCAGAATTTGAAAATGACCTAACACGAACAAGCTGTCGAGAAGAAACAACAGTAAAGAACATACTAAAAAGCAGTCTGTTGTTCATGTAGACTGTACCGGTAATCATACTCGGAAGAAAAACAATAGAACACTTCACGAGTTTGCGTGACATCCTTGCGTAGGGCTCAAAATACAAGAAGACCGCTCGATGAAACAGTCTAATGCTGTCCCACGGCAGAAGATCGGGAAGACTTCAGGCTTGATCTTTACAACACATATAAGGGAAGTGGGAAGATCTTTGCCCGGCCAACAGACCAGGAGAGGATCAATAAAGCCTCCACGTGTCGTTGAAGGTAAGTATTTCTAAAGATTTCTCGGAGAAATACACCCACACTCAAGCTAATAATTATAAATTTTTCAGAGAGAAGAAAATAAAATTAACGCTCAACCCAATCTGAATTTTAAATGTAAAACAGAATACAAATGGGCCAATTTGGTGTGAAATATAAACACATCACAATGTTTAGTAACAGAAATTTGTGTTTCAAAGAAATAGCACAGTTTCACATTTTTTTCTACATACTGAATGGCTTCAGGAGTGTGATATACACTCCAAAAACGACATTAGGGGAGCGATTTATAGCACTCCTGCTATTATCAAAAACAAAAGACAGAACACACGTGATCTCTTTTGTTGCTCAACACACGCTTAATTACATAAAGAGAGTAGTAAAGAAGCTCATTAAAATGTAACAAAAAGTCGTAGCGTACAGTCTTGAGTTGTGGCGATGAACACAAACACAACAACAACATAAGCATGCAAGGCAGAGAAAAACCTATGTAAGTTCTCTCTTGATCACAGGATATCAAATAAACATAATAATACTTGATATAACAAGAGGTTACGTTTTGGTAGGAACAATGAACTGAATGCATGAAAGTGAAACTACCAAAAACTGTACACTCCGAACAACAACAACAACATGGAAATTGACGGACTGCTTATAAAGAATCGGATCTCCCCGGCGGGGGAAAACGAACCTGTCGCGTCAGGCGGAAGTACATTTCACTATACAACCGAAGATTTAATGCATAAATTCGAGAATCAACGAAGCAAAAACTTGTTCGTTTATTGTACAGATCCCGACAAAATAACTCGGTCACCATAGACTCACATACTGACTGATAACCACACGGGATCGCGAGAGCCCGCGCTAAGGAAAGAATGGCAACGATTTGGCATAAGACTCGCGAAACATAATTGACAAAAGATCTGCTGAAACTTGCATTGTCAGACTTTTGTCCAGGATTACAATCTCATATCCACTTTTGGAAAACATCATCGGACGTTCATTTCATCATGGCTAACAATTTTGAAAAACTCCGACAAGAGCAAATTATTTTAGCGACTTACGTCCGAAGACACTAAACAAGTGGCTGACAGTAACAAACCGTGTGAAGGTCTCCCACACGAGCGACACAATTTAGAAACAACCAGGATAAAATGTCAGACAAAAATTATCCCAGAAAAATATGATTTATTTAACCGCAATAGACGTACAAATTTAGGAAAAGGTTATAGACCTTCTCCTAGATTTACAGTGAAGTCGAATTCTTTTGTCCGATGGAGACAATGGATCGCTCCGGTAAAACCGACCTGGCTCTAGAAGCCTTTGTTGAGCTGAACAATGGAGCCGGTTTGACAGGGACTCCAGACAAAGCAAAACCAGTAAAGGTCAGACTGTCTAGAAGTTGAAAAGTATCCTCCTGTAGGCCGGTACCACAGGTGGAATACAGACGCCGATAAAACTGGACTTTGAAATCTAGGAGACAAATCCTAAACGAAATTTCTAAGAGCCGTCTATCGACCTCCGATAGTGTAGAATCCTCAGACGCACGTACAAGTAAGCACGACGGGCCTGGACATATTTCTTCCAGGCGAATCCCGTAACAAACATTCCGCACACGTGGCTTGGCGATAATACAAATCTTTACAAGCAAAACAAACTGTGTGGGCGTCCAAACGGGACAATACTTGCCCACACGCGCGACAAGAATTAGAAATCGGAACAGAAACCTCAGACATACAAATGTAAGAAGAATTTCCCGAAAAAGAAACACGTCAATCTTCAAAAAGGATATAACCGGCGGTTACAACAACAATACAGCTGTATTGCTTTAACACTTCCTAGATGTGCACTGGTCGAGTACATGAATGGGTATGAGCAGAGCTTATATAGTAGCCTGGCTGGGATGAATGGGAGAGCTCCCCTAGGGGCGGACAACCCCCTAAGGGGAGATAACTTTTAGTTTTAACTTCCGTTTTAACAGTTTGTATTGTTCTTCCTAATGGAGATTAGGCATTAATCAAAGCAGGTTTACGATTTGGGAAATAAATACTATAATTTGACCTTGATAAAATAGGTCAAGATCAATCATCTTCAGTACACCTCTGGACCTTCGCCAGATGTATACATAGTATTAATGTGGAAAGGCCTAGCTCTATTTCTTCGTGTTATATCACAATAAACAGTATATGACCTTTAAAAATTAGGTCAAGGTCAGTCAACTGGGATAGGCTTCTAGTCAATCATGAGTTGCACGCATAAAATGAATTTGGAGACCCTAGCTTCAATCCTTCAAAAAATATAGCAAATACTAAAATTTGGCCTTGATAATATAGGTCAAGGTCAGTCATCTTCAGTACACATCTGGACCTTTGCCAGATGTATACATAGTATTAATTTGGAAAGCCTAGATATATTTCTTCATGTTAGACCATAATAAACAGTATATAACCTTGAAAAAATAGGTCAAGGTCAGTCAACTGGGATAGGCTTCTAGCCAATCACCAGTTGTATAAGTAATATGAATTTGGAGACCCTAGCTTCAATCCTTCAAAAAAATAGCAAATATAAAAATTTGACCTTGATAAAATAGGTCAAGGTCAGTCATCTTCAGTACACCTCTGGACCTTCGCCAGATGTATACATAGTATTAATTTGGAAAACCTAGCTTTATTTCTGCATGATATATCATAATAAACCTGGGACAGGCTTCTAGTCAATCAAGAGTTGCATAGACCCTAGCTTTAATCCTTAAAACAATATAGCAAATACTAGAATTTGACCTTGATAAAATATGTCAAGTTCAGTCAATTTTAATAGGCTTCTGATCCTTCACCCGATACATAAGTTGTATGAATTCACAGTGCCTGGCTATAATTCTTCTTGAGATATCGTGTTCACAAGAAAGATGGACAGATGGACGACGCTGACAACAATACCCTTCGGGCAAAATTTGCCTGAGGTGATTACTAAAATAATGATTACTAAAATAATTGATTACACAATTCCAATGTATATTTGCTGTTAAAAGATTTATGTGGACAAGTGATTGACCAGGAGTGGCTTACTGCTGGTGTTCTTGGACAGTCTTGGGCTGCCAAGTTTACTGGTTGTGCTTGGGCTGGACAATTTTAATCATTTATGGATCACCACGTGACCAGATAAACTTTCATGATATATTTAATAACAAGCGCTCTGAGAACCCCAACATCTCGCCTTGCGGGGTCATCCGCCGAAGGTGCAGCAGTATTGAAAGCATACATGTAGAGGAAACAATAAGGTCTGGAATAGGTGATGTGGTACAGACAATAATGTCTGGAATAGATTATCTGGTACAAACAATAACATCAGTCCCATGTGGGATTACTGGCAAAAGTTAATCCCATGTAGGATGGATAGGGCAGTCCAGTGTGAGATTACTGCTGGATAGTTCAGTCCCATGTGAGATTACTGCTGGATAGGCCAGTCCTATGTAGGATTACTGCTGGGTGGACCAGTCCCATGTTATTAGTGATGGATAGTCCCCTGTGGGATTACTGCTGGATAGTCCAGTCCTGTCTGGGATTACTGCTGGATAGATGAGTCTCGTATGGGATTAATGCTGGATAGGACAGTCCCGTGTGGGATTACTGCTGCATAGGCAGTCCCGTGTGGGATTACTGCTGCATACGGCAATCCTGTGTGGGATTATGGCTGAGGAGGCCAGTCCCGTGTGGGATTACTGCTGGATAGGCTAAACCTGTGTGAGATTACAGCGGAATAGGTCAGTCCCATGTTAAATTATGGCTGGATAGGTCAGTGCCATGTGGGATTACTGCTGCAAATTGCAATCCAGTGTCATATTACATCTGGATAGGTCAGTCCCATGAGAGATTACTGCTGCATAAACCAGTCCCGTGTGGAATTACTGCTGGATAGGTCAGTCCCGTGTGGCATTACTGCTGGATAGGCCAGTGCCATTGGGATTACTGCTGGATAGGTCAGTCCTGTGTGAGATTACTGCTGAATAGGCCAGTCCCAAATGGGATTACTGCTGGATAGACTAGTTCGGTCTGGGATTACTGCTGGATAGTTGATTTCCGTTTGGGATTACAGCTGGATAAGTCAGTCCCATATGGCAATACTGCTGGATAGCCAATGCCATTTTGGATTACTGCTGGATAGGTCAGTCCCGTGTGGGATTACTGCGGGAGAGCTGTGACCTAGGACGAACTGTAAGAAACATGTGTAGCAAGTTTCATAATCATTCAATGACAGCTGACAACTGCAGCAAACTGTGGTGTACAGATGTACATGTGCACTTCAGCTAAATGCAAAACTCAATCATTTGCCATAATATGGAGAAAAATTAATATTTCTTGTCAAAAATAGCACAGGTACATCCTCTAATCATAAGAAACATGTGTACCAAGTTTCATAATCATCCAATGACAGCTGACAACTAGAGCAAACTTACCATGTACATGTATATGTATACATGTAGAGGCCTACATGTACAATTTACCTAAACAGAAAACTCATTCATTGCCATAATTTTGAGAAAAATCAAACATTTATAAACAATGTTTCTATTTGTTACCAAATCAAACCTGTTTCAATTCATGCCTATTAATCTCCGTCAGGAAGATGATACAACGTAGAAAACGGAAGTTAAAACTAAAAGTTAGCTCCCCTAGCGGAGAGTTGTCCGCCCCTAGGAGAGCTCTCCCATCTATCCCAGCGGCATTACTATAAAGGCTCTGCTCAAACCATTCTAGTCCTCTTTCTCATTGTAATTACCCAGACCTGTAGTGTTTAAGGCCGGCATGAGGGGACGGAGGGAGGATCAATCAAATTGAAACAGGTTTGATTTGGTAACAAATAGAAACATTGTTTATAAATGTCTGATATTTGATTCCCAAATCTTAAACCTGTTTCAATTCATGCCACAGTACCAACATATGGAGGCGGGAATCTCGGCCTCGTGGTAACTCCCATAGCAGACTAGTAATCGCTGGAACGACACAGACATGGGTATAAATCTGAGACATTATTACTCAACAAGTTAACCCTGGTCACAGCCGTAAAGGGTAATTGAAGGAGTTGATACAGTTTCACTTATCTGAGTGTCTCCATCCATGTAGCTGTGCTCGTGGTGTGGTACACATTTCCACCAAGTTGTAGGATACCCGGGGCACGATAGGCAACAAGAAGGTCCCCTTGGTAGGCACTGTATGACTAGGGGGGGGGGGAAACAGCCACAAGCCATTGCATACAGGGAGATCCTTGGTCCGACCATTAAGTTCGGTGAGAGCGTATACTAGACGAAGCTTAAGAGGGTAACCAAGTCCACACCACTCTCAGTCCGCAAGCCTCTTGAGGTCAACTCACCATACTTGGAGTGATTAAGGATGCGTTGGAATTGACCGTGCTTGCTCTCTGGGTCCGGCTGCGCAACGTCAACTCTCTGTACTGTCATCACTACTGTTGACCCTAGGCCTGGAGCAGGTGTCTTTTGAGTTGAAACGCAGAGGACCCAGCTGAGACATCTAGAAGGGAGTCAGTTTCTGAAGAACACAAGCAAATTTTCAGTTAGGAGTAAACCCTATCCTGGTGTCAAGCCTTCATTGGTGATTATAGAATCCACGGCCGTTCAACTGACTTATTTCTACCTTCTGAGATGCCTTTTATCATATAATATATGTAATAATAATAATATGACTGAGATGAGATGAGATGAGATGATACAGCAAGATGGCTGTCTTGCCGCGATGGTGACAATTTTGCCGCCTCCCCCCCCTCTTTTCTGAAATTACTCACAACGTGCTGGGTAGCCACCAGTGGCCCAAGCGTGGTCACACTATTGATAGCACTGTCATATCTCTCAGACAGAAATTAGTGAACGTGGAGTTAATTGTTCAGGCACAAGACAGGACAATGTCATGGAGGGGCCAGTTCTTCCATAAAGGCCATGACGCAGCGATGGCACGAATCACATTAGAAGAAGCAGAGGACAGTAGTGGGGGCGTCAATGGTATATCTACCTTCTGCCAATTGATAAGACTATTTTATGGTCTTCAACTACGCGGCATTTTTTTTTTTTTTTTTAAATGTCAAGCCTTGCTGACAGGCGAAGGGACAGAATAACCGTAGCCGAGAGCCGCGAACGGAATCGGTACGAGTAAGATAGTGGCGGATGGCTCGAACAGGACATAGCAGAAGATCGTCCTCGAGGCCATGTACAAAGTCTGACAATGCAGGAATGGAGTACGAACGTTGAGCGCACGGACCTGAACGAACAGACTCATTTTGGCGATAAATTCAGGAATGGGCCGAAAAGGAATGCAAGACCAATCCGCTCTCCAGGTCATAGAAGATCTTTCAAGAGCATGAAGTTCAGACACTCTGGACGCCAAAGCAAACGCCGCCACAAAGGCCGTCTTATAAGACACAGCTTTTATAGACGCGGACTCTAAGGGTTCAAAAGGTGGTATAATCAGAGCACACAGAACCACACCGATATCCCATTTCGGTAACAGTTGGCGAGTACAACGCGACTGTAATGCGAAGGCGCGAATAAGCGCAGAGATATGATCGTTAAGGCTAATGTTAGTACCAAAGGTAAGACGTAACACCCTAGCCAGAGCAGATCGATAGCCTTCCATGGTGCTAATATGAGACTTCCTATCCTGGTGAAGGTGAAGGAGGAAGTCAATTACGAGGGAAATAGAGTCGGGAACGGTATCACGTCCTCGGCACCAGGACAAATAAATCCGCTGTAGAGACCGAACCCGAAAAACGAACGTAGTGAGTAAGGTCCTACATACAATAAACAACCCTAAGGTTGATGACAGAACCATAATGTCAAAGTCTAACCATTGGTGTAACGGTCTATACAGGAATAATGTACTTGATGGAGAAAGTCGGAAAAACTGTCCCCCAAGTACACCACGAAAACATTGTGTTGTTTAAGCACAATCCTAAGGTAAATGGATCTCAACATAATGTTTGTGTGTTAAAGTCAACATGGTTCTGTGTTAATACAACACTGTGCTGAATTCAATTAAAGGCGACTAGTCCGTCATTCACAATCCCGCCGTCGTCCTCAGAGAATATCCACGTCCATAATCCAAAGACCTATTCCATATAACAGTATTTGACCAAATACTGTTGATTCCAATACAATTTTGATATTCTGAACTCAAGACTGGAAACAACAAGGTCTGAACAGAACTCTCTTCGTAGAGTAACGACGAACCCAAGTAAATCACAATGTGAAAAACCCGAGAGGAATTGATACAAGTGGAAGGTTGACGCCAAACGAACGGACTTCCCCTCCCGCCGACGACCGACGATGGAGAATCAAAGGAAGTGCCGATGAATGGATATAAAATATGCATCTCGCAAATGAAGAAATGACGTGACAAACGGCGTTATGGCGTACCGGAAACGTCTAACCGATGTAATAGAACGACGCACAGGTGTATGAGAGACACATGACGGCGTAATGAACATGTCGTCAAGGTGTAACAGGAAAGCGTAATGTGAAAAATGCGAGAAACGTTGTATATGATAAACAACGTAGTGATTTCCTCATTCACAACAACTTAATGTATATACATGCTCATAATGGAGCAGGATACAAACTTATAAAAGTACACGACGTAACAGAAGGGCGTTGCAAACAGTAACCCCGAAGTCGATTGTAATAATTTTCCTTCTCTTTAAGCGCAGTAGAGATGAACATATTAAATGTTTGTAGCGTTAATCACCAAATGTAAGCTCAATGAGATAAATGGGATTATGGATCTTTGTGTCAGTGAACATGAATAATGTGTCAGTGAACATGGTTACATTATGACCTCTCCCGATGTAATTTGTCTCCTGTACATGAAATTCAGTACTGGAGTTTTATATGGAGAGAATATTAAACATTTACAACAATGTTACTATTAATAACCAAATAGTCACACAACCGACATCCAGAACAAAGATTTTTCCAGGTAACCAAGAAAGATCCTTAAAGAATTTTAAATTCCCGAAGAGAGGAAATACATTTAAAGTCTCTCGCCGGCAGGAAAGTGAGGTTATTCAAAAATTTAGAATTTGAAATGACCTAACACGAACAATTTGTCGAGAAGAAGAAGAACAGCAAGAACATTACTAAAAAGCAGTTTGATGCTCTAGTAGACTGTACCGGTAATACATACTTGGTAGAAAGAAACCATAGAAGACTTCACGACTTACGTGTCATTAGGCTTGATCCTTGGCCGGCCAAATACATTCCCACTCACGCTAGTAATTTTAAATTTTCTCATAGGGAAGAAATTAAAATTAGTGCATAACTCCATCTGAATTATAAGCGTAATACAGTATACAGATGGGACCAACTTGGTGTGAAACAAACAAATCACAATGTAAATAATCAGACATTTGTGTTTCAAGAATATCACACTTTCACAATAACAAGGGTGAGTGGGTGAATAGGTTTACTCACTGACGTAAACCAACACGTGATCTCATTGTTGTTCGAACACACCCTTAATTACATAAAGAGATCAGTAAAGAAGCTCATTAAGATGCGACAAAGGGTCGAAGTAAATAGGGTTGAGTTGTGGTTACGTAACACAAATGCAACAATCATGCTTCATATTCATGTCAGCATGAAAGGCGTGTAAAACCTCTGTAAGGGATCGTTTCCATTAATCGTTTTTTCTTCAGTCGCGATTTTTCTTCAATTTTCTCAATTGAAAAACGATCAGTCGCGAATCAGTCGCGAGGATATCGAGAAAAAAAATGAGAAAAAACGATTGAACCTTTTCTGGAAAAAACCATTCTCTCGCGATATCGTTTTTTAATCGTTTACCCATGCGCGATCCGTTCTTGATCGCGAATCTTCAATCGCGAGAGAATCGGTTTTTTTCAAGGCGCGAGAGAATCGTGAGGCGGAGTGATATTTGACACATAGGCCGTCAAATTGAAACAGGTTTGATTTGGTAACAAATAGAAACATTGTTTATAAATGTTTGATATTTGATTCCCAAATCGTAAACCTGTTTCAATTCAATGCCACAGTACCAACATATGGAGGCGGGAACCTCGGCCTTGTGGTAACTCCCATAGCAGACTAGTAATCGCTGGAACGACACAGACATGGGTATAAATCTGAGACATTATTACTCAACAAATTAACCCTGGCCTCAGACACATAGGGTAATTGAAGGAATTGATACAGTTTACTTATCTGAGTGTCTCCATCCATGTAACCGTGCTCGTGGTGTGGTACACATTTCCACCAAGTTGTAGGATACCGGGGCACCGTAGGCACAAGAAGTTCCCCTTGGAAGACTCTGTATGACTAGGGGGGTCCTCAGCCGCAGCCATTGCATACAGGGAGATCCTTGGTCCAACCGTAAGAAAGGGGAGGGCGTACGCTGCCCAAATCTTGGAAGGTACCAAGTCCACACCACTCTCAGACCGCAAGCTTCTTGAGGACAACTCACCATACTTGGAGTGATGAACTTAGATGCGTTGGAATTGCCATGCTTACTCTCTGGGTGAGCTGCGCACTCTTCAACTCTCTGTACTTTCATCACTACTGTTGACACTAGGCCTGAGCGGGTGTTCTTGTGAGTTGAGGCACAGGTGACCCAGCTGAGACATCTAGAAGGAAGTCAGTTTCTGAAGAACAGAAGCAAATTTCAGTTAGGAGTAAACCCTATCCTGGTGTCAGGCCTTCATTGGTGATTATAGAATCCACGGCCGGTCAACTGACTTATTTCTACCTTCTGAGATGCCTTTTATCATATAATATATGTAATAATAATAATATGACTGAGATGAGATGAGATGAGATGAGATGATACAGCAAGATGGCTGTCTTGCTGCGATGGTGACCATTTTGCCGCCCCCCCCCCCCCTTTTTCTGAAATTACTCACAACGTGCTGGGTAGCCACAGTGGCCCAAGCGTGATCACACTATTGATTGCACTGTCATATCCCTCAGACAGATATTAGTGAACGTGGAGTTAATTGTTCAGGCACAAGACAGGACAATGTCATGGAGGGGTCAGATCTTCCATACAGGCCATGACGCAGCAATGGCACGAATCACATTAGAAGAAGCAGAAGACAGTAGTGGGGCGTCAATGGTATATCTACCTTCTGCCAATTGATAAGACTATTTTATGGTCTTCTTCAACTACGCGGCTTTTTTAAAATGTCAAGCCTTGCTGACAGGCGAAGGGACAGAATAACCGTAGCCGAGAGCCGTGAACGGATCGGTACGAGTAAGATAGTGGCGGATGGCTCGAACAGGACATAGCAGAAGATCGTCCTCGAGGCCATGTACAAAGTCTGACAACGCAGGAATGGAGTACACACGTTGAGCGCACGGACCTGAACGAACAGACTCATTTTTGGCGATAAATTCAGGAATGGGCCGAAAAGGAATGCAAGACCAATCCGCTGTCCAGGTCATAGAAGATCTTTCAAGAACATGAGGTTCAGACATTCTGGACGCCAAAGCAAACGCCGCCACAAAGGCCGACTTATAAGACACAGCTTTTATAGACGCGGACTCTAAGGGTTCAAAAGGTGGTATAATCAAAGCACACAGAACCGCACCGATAACCCATTTCAGTAACAGTTGGCGAGTACAACGCGACTGTAAATACGAAAGGTGCGAATAAGCGCAGAGATATTATCGTTAAGGCTAATGTTGGTATCAAAGGTAAGACGTAACACCCTAGCCAGAGCAGAACGATAGCCTTCCATGGTGCTAATATGAGACATCCTATCCTGGTGAAGGTGAAGGAGGAAGTCAATTACGAGGGAAATAGAGTCGGGAACGTTATCATGACCTCGGCACCAGGACAAAATCCTCTGTAGAGACCGAACCCGAAAAACGAACATAGTGAGTAAGGTCCTACATATAATAAACAACCCTAAGGATGATGACAGAACCATAATGTCAAAGTCTAACCATTGGTGTTACGGTCTATACAGGAATAAAGTACTTGATGGAGAAAGCCGGAAAAACTGTCCAAGTACACCACGAAAACATTGTGTTGTTTAAGCACAATCCTAAGGTAAATGGATCTCAACATAATGTTTGTGTGTTAAGTTAACATGGTTCTGTGTTACTACAACACTGTGCTGAATTCAATTAAAGGCGACTAGTCCGTCATTCACAATCCCGCCGTCGTCCTCAGAGAAAATCCACGTCCATAATCCAAAGACCTATTCCATATAACAGTATTTGACCAAATACAGCGGATTCCAATACAATTTTGATATTCTGAACTCCAGACTGGAAACAACAAGGTCTGGACAGAACTCTCTTCGTAAAGTAACGACGAACCTAAGTAAATCACAATGTGAAAAACCCGAGAAGAATTGATACAAGTGGAAAGTTGACGCCAAACGAACGGACTTCCCCTCCCGCCGACGACCGACGATGAAGAATCAAAGGAAGTGCCGATGAATGGATATGAAATATGCATCTCGCAAATGAAGAAATGACGTGACAAACGGCGTTATGGCGTACCGGAAACGTTTAACCGATGTAATAGAACGACGCACAGGTGTATGAGAGACACATGACGGCGTTATGAACATGTCGTCAAGGTGTAATAGGAAAGCGTAATGTGAAAAATGCGAGAAACGTTGTATATGATAAACAACGTAGTGATTTCCTCATTCACAACAACTTAATGTATATACATGCTCATCATGGAGCAGGATACAAACTTATAAAAGTACATGACGTAACAGAAGGGCGTTGCAAACAGTAACCCCGAAGTCGATTGTAATAATTTTCCTTCTCTTTAAACGCAGTAGAGATGCACATATTAAATGTTTGTAGCGTTAATCACCAAATGTAAGCTCAATGAGATAAATGGGATTATGGATCTTTGTGTCAGTAAACATGAATAATGTGTCAATGAACATGGTTACATTATGACCTCTCCCGATGTAATTTGTCTCCTGTACATGAAATTCAGTACTGGAGTTTTATATGGAGAGAATATTTAACATTTACAACAATGTTACTATTAATAACCAAATAGTCACACAACCGACATCCAGAACAAAGATTTTCCAGGTAACCAAGAAAGATCCTTAAAGAATTTTAAATTCCCGAAGAGAGGAAATACATTTAAGTCTGTCGCCGGCAGGAAAGTGAGGTTATTCAAAAATTTAGAATTTGAAAAGACCTAACACGAACAATTTGTCGAGAAGAAGAAACAGTAAGAACATTACTAAAAGGCAGTTTGATGCTCTAGTAGACTGTACCGGTAATACATACTTGGTAGAAAGAAACCATAGAAGACTTCACGACTTACGTGTCACCAGGCTTGATCCTTGGCCGGCCAATACCTTTCCACTCACGCTAGTAATTTTAAATTTTCTCATAGGGAAGAAATTAAAATTAGTGCATAACTCCATCTGAATTATAAGCGTAATACAGTATACAGATGGGATCAACTTGGTGTGAAACAAAACAATTTACAATGTAATAATCAGACAAAAATTGTGTTTCAATTATATCACACTTTCACAATAAAGAAGGGTAAGTGGGTGAATAGGTTTACTCACTCACGTAAACCAGCACGTGATCTCATTGTTGTTCGACACACCCTTAAATTACATAAAGAGATCAGTAAAGAAGCTCATTAAGATGCGACACAGGGTCGAAGTAAATAGGGTTGAGTTGTGATTACGTAACACAAATGCAACAATCATGCTTCATATTCACGTCAGCATGAAAGACATATAAAACCTCTGTAAGGTCTCTCTTGAATACAGGATATCAAAATCATACGTAATAATACTTGATATAACAAGAGATTACATTTTGGTAGGACCAAGGAACTGAATGTATGAAGGTGAACCTACCAAAACTGCAAGTCCGAATTGTTGTTGTTGTCCGAACAGAAGTAACAACAACAACATGAAAAATTGACGGCTGCAAATAAAGTATCAGATCTCTCCGGCGGGAAGAAACGAAAAACCCCCGCCGATGAGGATACTATTTACAACCCTACTTGAGATATACACAAACTCAATGCATAAAATTCATGAATCAACGAAACAAAACCCGTTCGTTTATTGTAGAGATCACAATCGGCCTTCAAGCTCAGCACTAAAAGGCAGACTTACAGAAATGCCGGGACTAAATACAAATCTGTCACAAATTGAGCAATAATAAAACGAGGTCGCGAGAGTCCGTAAAAACCCACAACAAACACAGCGGGCCAAACTCATTGTTCGTGTGGAGACGTGATATTGAATACACATTGTCTCCATCACGCAGGACTGTGTTATCAGATAAACCCGAGATTCATATTGACTTTAGAAAATATCGTCGGGCAATAATTTCAAGATATAGGAACTTTGAAAAACTCCGACAATAGCCATTAATTTCGCGACGTACGTCCGAAGACAATAAACACATGGCAGATGGAAAAACAGACCATGTGAAGTCTAAAATTTGCCCAGACAAAATTTTGAAACAAGACAGAAATGTGAAAGAAAACTATCCTCAAAATATTAATTTAATCACCATCGAACCATTGA
>JAVTVY010004121.1:0-39122 GCA_036873755.1 Hanleya hanleyi | reverse complement strand
TGGGTTGGTTTGTACCGGAAGTGACGTGCAGGTGCGAAAGCGCACTCGAAGAGTAGTGGAGACAGGTGACATTGTGGGGGTACGCATCGGCGCGTTTGGGCGATAGATGGGCCATCCTTGTACTAAATGGGGTGTATATGTTGTAGTCTTGAAGATCTCGTTTTGAAGACAGGCGAGGTGCACAAGGGACGATGGGCCGTGCAGGGTGTCGCATCTTGTGAAGTAGCATACGATTGGTGGGGTTTTTTGCCGGACTGATATCATGGTGCGCATGCACAGTCGAGGCGCAGTAGAGAAAGATGGCATTTTCGGAGTGCGCATGGGCGTGTTTGGGCGACAGATGGGAGTGGCATAGAACGAGCAAATCTCTTAGGATTTGAGGCGGAGACGTAAATGTGGGGGTGTAAATGCAGTTGTCTGATCTTTGACTCTTGATCTTAGACCTTGGATATGGGGTTGGTCTTGGATCGCGGATGCTCGAGGTCACTTCCTCAAACGTGACTGGCAATTGGCCTTAAAAATAGGGCTTTTACTCCGAGGAAATGGGATTCACTGGAAACCAGTGAACCAAATGATCCGTGTAGGGTATCATCTTGGAGCGCTCGTAGTGTAGACTGAGACTGATGTGGATGTCACCGGAAGTGAGGTCATGGTGCGCATGCACAGTCGAGGAGTAGTTGAGAAAGGTGCGCAAGGGCGTATTTAGACGATAGACGGATCATCATTGCACTAAATGGATCGTGTTTGTTGTCGTTTTAAAGCTCTCGTGGAGTAGCCTACGATTGGAGTGGTTTCTATCCAATCTTAATAAATTAATATCCTACCAGTGTTCCCCAATCGTATATGTCGCTATGTAGGTTCTTACTGATTTCAATTGCATTTGGTGTTTCAGTGAGCCCAGGTCATGAATATTTAATAATCTTATGACATCACGGCCGTATTTTAGCTACTCTATTTGCAGTCGGGGAGAGGGGATAGGGTCAAAGTGCCCGCTTTAACCCAAGGTTTATACCAAGGACCAGTCCATATTTCTACCCCGCATTATGGCGTCAAACTAGCGAGGACCGCGGCAAAATCAGAAGTTACCTCGCCAGATTCGACTGAGCCAACCAAAAAAAAAGTCCCTACCGTTATGTTTCCTTCAAATTACAACACATATAAGGGAAGTGGGAAGAGGTGCCGACATACTGACAGAGTCACATGACTTCACAGTATAGTCTTCTGGTTAACCTATGAAGAGTTCTCGGAATTGGTTGACACTCGCGTTACTGCAAGCCTGTTAGATCCTACAAGCGACATATCCAAATGGGGGAGCAGATAGCATTAAATTGTAATTAGATTGATCGGATTCATGCCATGGTGCCCAGGCACAGTCGAGGAATGAAAGAAAATATGGCATTTTGGAGGTACGCAAGGGCGTGCTTTAGGGATAGATGGGCCATCCATGCTCTAAATAGGCCGTACAATCATTCAGACCAACCAGAGCTTCTGAACTATCTTACTAGGTTGATGAAGCGTTTGGATAGGGGTTGACTCTATAAATGAAGAGATATTCTGCGCATAAGATCATCATGAAAACAAGCGTCACTTGGAAGAGGTTATGAGGTTACCGTCCACCGAGTCCCTGAAAAATACGGTCAAAACACGAAAACTGCTGTTCCAGGAAAAGTTGCCGTTACAGAATCCTGGACTGCCCGAAGACACTTAGGGATTGACCAGAGTGCAGTTTTCCAAATGGCGAATCTTGATTGGACAAGAGCGAACAAGACCGGCGATGCATCCAATCCACGGACAAGAGCATACGTGAATGTCAAACACACCCAACGCGGCTCTCCGAGCCTGGGGTGTGATGTGATGGAGAGGATAATACAATATGTAGCACGCAATATGACATTAGGGGTTAGGAAGAGGTTGGTGTGTGTGTGGCATGAGATATTAATTCGGGCGTCACTGCGTCAAGACGGGCGTTGGGTACGCCGCACTCATTCACTCGTACCTAACTCGCTCACTAACTCACCTCTCTCTCCTGACTCACTCGTACCTCATTCACCTCATTCAATCTGTACCCTGTGTCATACAGGGGAAGTAATTCTACCATTGTAGACTAACCCATAACGACCTACCGCCAACACTCTGTGGCGCATGTCTGAGTCCAGAAGTCTCGCTTGATGAATCCCCGATGACTGGCAACCCTGTTGTTCTCGGTAGAGCGTTCCCCTTCCGTTTGCGCAGAGGCAGTCCACCGATCAGAGCCCAACGGCAAAAAGTTCAGAGCCTTTTGTTTCCGCATCCGACCGTATCTGCGTAATAATAATCCTCTAATGCGTTAAAACTACGTCAATAGTAGTCTATACTTCGAGAGCCTCAAGACGACACCCTGTATTGCCCATTTAGAGCAAGGATGACTACCTATCGCCCAAACAAGCCCCTGCGCACCCCCAAAATGCCCATGCTCTACGACTCTTCGACTGCCCATGCGCATCATAGCGTCACTTCCGGTAAAAAAGCACACACCAATCGTAGCCAAAACACGGAGGACTTCTCTTTGAAGATATCCTGTTATGATGCTTTTCTCTTGCCCTCTTTTGCTTTCTCATTTGTAGTTCATTCTTTTATGTTGTCTGGATAAAGTAATGTGTTGTCTGTGGCAGTCGTAATTTGTGAGCAAGTGTATCATTTGCAGCAAGGTTCTAGACAAAGACGGCACTCTGCAATTGTTGTTTATTCAATTTTTGGCAAAGAACTGTCGAGAATTTTTCAGCAAGTTCTAGTGTGATCAGGAAGGTCCTGGAATGTTCTAGGCACTTCTTGTACAATGTATGACATAATTATCTAGAAAGTTCTCGGTGAGGTAAGAGTGTGGCAGCAAGTGAGAATCATTCAACTTGTGTGATTTCCAGCCTGTGAGTTAAACTGTATAAACAAGTGGCATTCTATATTTAGTGGAATTACTAGTTATTGAAGCACGAAAGTGCTGGTTAAAGTCACTCGTTGACATGTGTAATTTCACGGTGTAGTCGACGTTGTCGGGAGACATACCCATAGTGCTGTTCCTCAGTTCGAGCTACAGAAATTGGACGTCAATCGTCTCTAGAGTTTGTGGATTGTGAAACGCGTGCATTTCACAAGGAATGCACAACTGAGCGGAGTTGTACAACAACGATAGGAAGAAAGCGGACTGAACACTTAACGAACTGTGCATGAACATTTAGGATCATATTAGTTGCCTTTAAACTGTTGTAGTAAGCAAAAGGTTTATGACATACTCAGTTTGTAACTACTTTTACTTTCTTTTTGGTTAGTTATCTAAAGTCTTTAACTGAACCGTCTGGTGTTTTGTTGTAATTTTGTTTGACCACTGTTTGATTTGGCAAAATTCTTCTGGCTCTATTTTTAGAGCAATCTTGTATATACTTGCGGGTGCATAACAAAATTGGGGGCTTGTCCGGGATCTGAACTAGTTTTGGTTTTAGTTTGGTCAAACAGAATTGCAGTTTCAATTTTATGATGCAAATATTCATTTTGTGTTTTCAATATGGCTGGTAACTTTGATCCTCAATAGTTTTAGCGAAGGAAAACCTGACCATCAATGATTTAGAGCAGTTACGTAGGACTGAGTTACAATCATTAGCCAGCCACATAAATGTTACTCTGTTAGCCAGCACGAGGAAAAATGAAATTTTCCAGGCAATAGAAGAACGTTTGAAATCTAGAAGTTGAAGAAGGCGACGAGAAATTTGAGCTAGACAAGGAGGTAGAATATCGAAGACAGACAGAAAACGCTCTAGAAGAAAAAAGGTTAGATGCAGAGACAAGAAGGTTAGAGGCATGGAGGTTAGAATAAGAGGCAGAGGGGAAAAAAAGAAAAAGTATAAGTTTGAAGAGATGGCAAAAGAACGGTTCAAATTAGAACAGTTGGGGTTGGAAAAAGGGGAGAATCTAATAGATCCGAACAAAGACGTAACCCAGAATTCGCCCTAGCTAGGAATATTAGACTGGTATCTAAATTCAATGAAGATGAGATGGACATATTTTATGTCGTTTGCGAAAATAGCCCACAGTGGCCAGAAGATCTCTGGGCCATTTTTCTACAAAGCGTATTTGTAGGCAAGGCAACTGACGTTTCCTCTATGGAACATTCAGCTAATTATGAAGCAGTGAAAGCTGCCATTTTGACAGCCTAGATGCTGTTGCCTAAATCTTTTAGAAACTTAAAGAGATAGTCAAGGAAAACTTTTGTGGGGTTTGCCTGGTAAAACGTGTTCCAAGTCATGGAATGCACCTACATGCCACTATTGTTCGAAAAAAGGTTATCAAAAGACGGATTGCTGGAAATAAACCAGTCGAATTCGTTAAAAACAGAGTCATCTCTCATATGCCTAAATGTGAAAAGCTGATCAAGTCTGAACACAAAGCAGACAAAGCAGATGTTCGTGGAAATCCGATATCGGATGGCTACAAGAGATTCTTGTCTAAGGGAGAAGTGTCGCCAGTTAATCCGGAAGGTAAAAGCAAACCTCTAGTTATCTTGAGAAATACTGGGGCGTCACAGTCTCTGAATTTATCTGATGTTATGACTATGCCAAGAATAGTTCTGTGAATCATGGTGCGTTGATTCAGGATATTGATGGGAATTATATTCCTGTTCCCTTATTCCAAGTTAACCTGAAGAGTGATTTGGTCACTGGTTTAGCAACAGTAGGGATTGTTGAGACCATTCTCATTGCGAGTGGGATGATTTTTTTGCTGGGAAATGACTGAGCAGTGGCCAATTTGAATATCCCATCTAGAGTGTCAGATAAGCCCAAGGTTAACGCAGATACTGATGAGTTTCCAGGAATATGTGCTGCATTTGTAGTAACTAGGTCACAATCTTGCAAGGAGAAACAGGAAGACGCCCAGTCTGAGAAAGTGGGGGATGGTACTGGTGTTGGCTATCAGAGACCTTTTTGGGGGATTTGGACACTAAAAACGAGAGTGGTAATTCACTAGACTCTATTTTCAACCGGTTATCACTAGTTAAGGAACAGTACGCTGATTCGGTTATCAGGGATATTATGGAGACCGCATTGTCGGGAAACGAAGCTGAGGAAGTTCCTGGATGTTTCTATGTGAAGTCTGATATATTAATGAGAAAGTGGAGATAACCTAAAAACCCAGCTAGTGAAAGTTGGTCGGTTGGAAAGTTGGTCGCTATGAGCGTAGCGTGCAAGATTTATGGCGTTAAGTTTCGTAACTTGTCTCTAATTTCGCGTAACTCGGGGCTAGGGGCCGTATTAACCCATATACTTCAAAATCCTTATGGTGTTCATATGATCAGTCACAATCAAAGCGTGACTGAGATACATCATTTTCTATATAACGACTTTGCAACGAAAATCATATGGATTGAGAATACTGATCAGCGATACGGATTTGATATTAGTGGAACATCATTATGTCTCTTGCAGGAGACTAGCTTATGGTAATGTATACTATGATTCTTGTGGTTTTTTTGTGCTAATGCTGTTATATGGAATATGGAATAGATCATCGGATTATGGACGCGGAAATTCTTTAATGGACGACGACATTCCCATGAATCAACAGGTTGTAGCCCATTTAAATTAGTCTATGGATATGAGAACCATTGAAGAGGGTAAAAGAGAAGTTCATTAATGATGTTGAGGAGACTAACCTCTTGGACTATGTTTTCACATTCAGAGAAAGACTCTCTAAGGCATGCAAGGTAGCCAAAGGACATCTTAAGTCTTCTCAAAAGGTCATGATAACCCGATCTCACACCAAGTCCAACGCTCGTGTCTTTAGACCTGGAGACAAATTATTGGTTTTGTTGCCCTTGCAAGTTGAGCCACTGAGAGCTAAGTTAAGTGGACCTTATCGCACGGAGGAGTAACTATTCGAAGTCAAGTATGTTGTTAGTCTCCATCCACATCGGAGGAAAAACCCAAAGGATATGTCTCATTAACACGCTAAAGTAATACGATGAACGTGAACCAGGTCTATTTGCAGGGGTACTTAATTTAGTTAGTCAGGAAGATAGTGACTGAAGCATTACTGAAGAACCTGATAGTACAGACTTAGAACAGTCTCATATAGAACCATTGGCAGCAAAACTGTCAAGCTCAGAGGTATTAGAGAACCGTGACAGTAAATTGAGTTATGTCTTGCCAGCATCATTGAAAACTGTTGACCGCTTCTCTCTTGCAGGAAACAAGCCTATGTTTATGTATACTATGATTGTCTTTTTGAATTAGGTGCTAATACTGTTATATGGAAAATGGAATAGGTCTTTGGATTATGGACGCGGATATTCTCTAATGGACCGCTGGATTATGAATGACGGACTAGACGCTTGTAATTTGTCTGAACAGCAGAGAGCAAATATAAAGGATTTGTTCCATGAATACAAATCACTATGTTCTGGCAAGAAAGGTTGTACCCCTCTTGCTGTTCACGATATGGTTATTAGGTGAGGGTCAGCCTATTAAGCAACACTCATACAGGCCTAATCCTGAAAGTTAGCTCCAGTACGAGAAGAGGCTAATTACATGATAGAGCATGATATAATAGAGCCAAACCAGAGTGACTGGAGCTCACCTAGTGTACTCATACCAAAACCAGATGGTTCACAAAGGTTAGGTATAGATTACTGTATGGTAAACACTGTGGTGCGCACTGATTCCTATCTGATTCCTAGAATCGAAGACCGTATTGATAGCGTGAGCCAGGTTGCCTATGTGCCAAAAATAGATTTGCTAATATCTGCGTTTGTAACACAGAATGCTTTATATCCGTGCAAGGTTATGCCTTTTGGGATGAAAATGCTCCTTCCGGATTTCAACGCTTGATTAATCAAGTCATAAACGGTTTGGAACATTGTATTTCCTACATTATTGATGTATTGTTGTATAGTGACACCTGGGATGATCATCTGAAACATATTAGGCACTTATTTGACAGATTTGCCAAATCTTGTGATAAATCTGCAGAAAAGTGAGTTTGCTCAGGTCCAGGTCACCTATCTGGGTCATGTGGTGGGTCAAGGTCAAGTACTACCACGTAAAGCTATGCTCAAAGCCATTGTGGACTCCAGTTCCCAGTTCTAAAGGGATCGAGTTACTTCGATTTCTGGGAAAGAGTGGTTTCTACAGGAGGTTTGTGAAACATTTCAGTGACCAATTCTTCTGAAAAAAAAATGTCAAATTAATTTGGTCAGAGTCCTGTCAGACTGCCTTTGATAAACTCCAAATCATTTTGAGTAATGAACCCGTATTAGCGGCACCACAATTTTCTAAACCAATCACGGTAGCAATACATTCCAGCGAAACTCCAGACTAATAGGGTTAGGAGGTGTATTTCTTCAAGGGGATGAAGTCAGGGTAAACAAACTTGTGAGTTATTACTCCAAAAAACTCAATAAACACCAACGGGCACATTCCAGCATTGAAAAGGAACCAGTGACTCTTATATTGGCTTTACAACATTTTGAATGTGTATGCAACTAATAGCCCTGGTGACATATACTGATCACAGTCCATTGGCGGTTTTGGAGATATATAAAACAGATTGTTTCGCTGGAGTCTGATGTTACGGTCATATTCTTTGAAAATTGTACACGTTGCTGGTAATATAACTGTTGATGATTTGTCAAGAGTATAATTGTAATGCACTTACTGTGAATTACCTTCACTATAACCACCTACAAGTATCTTGTAAACAAAAGTTTAATTCAGTAAAAATTGTGTTTGGTTATGATGCTGTACTCTTGCCATCCTTCGTTTTCTCAATATTAGTTCATTTTGTTATGTTGTGTGAATAAAGTGCGCTGTGACTTCGGGCAGCCGTAATTTACAGGTTTATCCTTTGTGGAAAGGTTGTAGACAATGACCTCCCTCTGCACTTGTTGTTTATTCTATTTTTTGTCAAAGAACTGTAAAGAATTTTCCAGCAAGTGCTAGTGTTATCAGGAAGGTCCTGGAATGTTCCAGGCTCTTCTTTTTGGCATCATGTATGACATCATTATCTGGAAAGTTCTAGGTGAGGTATATGTAAGAGTGGCAGCAACTGAGAATCATTCAGCTTGTGACCTGACAGTGATATAGCAGTGTGTTTTCCACAGTCTGGAGTTTGACTGTGGTTGATAGTCTGCATGAGGTTAGCTGACTTTCGCTCTGACGTCGTTGTGGTCCCTCTCCATGTAACAGATGGTTCATCAAGCGGCGATCTTCGGGAGTGGAGGGTGTGGAATTGAAATCCACATATAGGTAACCGAACGGACGACGCTTGAAACGCCTGTATGAAAAAGGTGCTGGTTGGAGCAAGCCCGTAGGCTGGTTTGGCAACGGGGGATTTCGGTAGAGAATATTGCGGAACTCCTAATGCGAGCGCCGCAGGCGCGAAGCCCCACTAGGGCGGTTTTTTTGAAGATTTAGATGCCATATGGCGCGTTCTGGCGCATTTTGACAGCATATTTTCGACATCCGCCAACTGCATTTTTTCGACTGATAAATTCAGTATATGACTATAATCGACTCGTTGTTTGAATGATAATCTTGTCGACTGGGAGATGGCTAATATTCAACCATGGGAAACCCCCTTTGATCAAGATTATTATCATTAACTCATCACTCCGATGTGGTGGCTAAGAGTGTCCGGGGATAAGTGTCCCGTTTCCTATCTTTTTATTGAGTGAAGAGTGTCCTACCTCTGGAGATATCTGGAGAAGATTGTCCTAGCTGTGTTAGAAGATAAAAGCCGGACACTCTTAACCATGGGATATTCTTAGCCTCCACACCGGCCTGCCGATATATTTGTGCCACTTCAGTTCACACTCGTTACGATCTGGTAAAGAGATGGATAAATCACGCCAACAATTCCTCCGATTGAGCCATCCTATTATCAAGAAACTGGCCCATGTTTATTACTGTATATTTCGCCACTATCTGTCATAAAGAAAATATGTCAACCAGCTAAGACTTGATTTAAGAATAACAATGTAGTTGTCTTGTTGTCATCAATGTGCATGTCAAACTTTACTGTCTCACATTCAGGACTTCTACGAAAGGAATCTTATTCTTTCCAGGACGAATTTTCTATAAATGCCCAGATTTAAGGGATCAGAAGAGAGGGTCCAATTAAGATCCAATTTTATGTTGAACAGTATATTTTGAAACATGTATTATTTGAATCGAACGAAGGACTTGCACTGTACTTGCAATGGTCGACTCAAGGGATCACCAGAAAGGTGTAAAAAATGGATTACGTAACCCGTTAATGAGAGTGATCATCTTCCATAAATTATGGCTTAATTTAATTAAGCCATAATTTATGGAAGATGATCATCTATAATTTGTTGCGAGCTAGCGGCCGCGTCCAAGGGCCTTGGGTGCGGGTCCTTCCGTGCACTCTGAATTTTTTCCCCCTGGCAGCGGAACTCGGTCTGCTCTGCGGGGGGTCGACTCCCAAAAATGCGGCTTTGTCAATTGGATTGATGAACAACACGAACTACTGGCATTTCGAGACAATATCCCCTTAAGAAAGAGATTCTGGGTTCAATAAATCACAGACAGATTCCGACGATAGGACACTTTGATAAACCAGTCGACTATGTTTGAATTGTTCTTGGTCATTCAGAGTACTGTCAATTTGGTCTCCTCGGGTTCAAAGTAATACGCTTGATCGATATCGTGAGAATACCTGGGACGAAGCGCACATTCTTTAAAAGTATAGTCTCGTTGGCGGATTGCACTAACTGTAGCACCAGACAATACGCGTATAGATGATGAGCTCTTCCTCTAAAAATTAGGTAACCAAGCAAATCTTTCCAACCCGGTCAGACCGCTGACCGTTATCGTACAGGGATGATGACACTTGGTGTATCCAGAGGGGTGGACTCGGCTGTGTCTCTTGGCTGCGTTTCGTAACTTGTGTCTAATTCCGCTTAACCCGGGGCTAGGGGCCGTGTGAACCCATGTACTTCAAGATCCTCATTGTACTCATATGAACAGTCACAATCAAAGCGTGACTGAGATACATCATTCTTTAGATGACGACTTTACAACGAATATTATGGATTAAGAATACTGATCAGCGATACGGATTTGATATTTTTGGAACATCATGATGTCTTGCCGGCATCATTGAAAACTGTTGACCGCTTCTATCTTGCAGGAAACAAGCCTATGTTTATTTATACTATGCTTGCCTTTTGGAATTTGGTGCTAATACTGTTATATGGAATATGGAATAGGTCTTTGGACTATCGACGCGGATATCCTCTAATGGACGACGGCTGAATTATGAATGACGGACCAGACGCTTGTAATGCATCATGTCTGCGCAGATTATTCAGACGAGAGAGTGTCTTTTAACTTGTGCCCGCTCAGAGGATGGATACAAACTGACTTTAACGTATCACATACGACGTTATATGATCTATCACTCCCTCACTCACTCACTCATTCACTCATTCGTTCCTCATTCAGTCACTCTTTACCTTGAACTAATGCCAAAATACTATAGGAATATTCTTCCCGTCAGTCCCTGACTGCTGTGTTATCGGGACTGTGACGTCGGGCAATAAACCTGTCATTTTCTACATTTCAACGATCGAATCCTAACCTAGCCTCCAGATGAGAGAAAAGAATTTAGCGTCAGCAAAAAAAGTATTTTTAACCACGGATTGGAGAGTTGAAGGAAGAATCCAAGGCGTGGGAATCTCAGATATGGAGACTGCCTAAAAGTCCTTCACTTTGATATAGCATACAAGAATCTAGGCTGATACGCCCTATGGGCAGTTTGAGCATACATATACCAACCTCAAACGCGGGATGAACATATATGTTTAATTACCAAAACTCCAAACATGGTTATCTCCTCTTCTGTCAGTCGACCGACCTGTTTGGAGGTTGTTAATTACCATGATGGTGTTTCAAAAATACTTTTTATTTTATTATTTTGGATCAAAAATTCTGTTTTAGATATAAAAAGAATTTTGATATTGAAAATAGATATTTTGATATTTTGACTTTTTTTTATATCGAAGAATTTTTTTTTTTATATCAAAATAAAAAATGATATCGAAAAAGATTCTTGATATGGAAAAAAAAAAAACTACCGAAAACTGTGCACATTTATTTTTGATATAAAAAAAACAATAAATGGATAAATATCATGCGGCTTGTCATAGTCAGACGGGGTTTAATTACTTTTAGTTAATAGGTCTATCGTATATAGGCGTAGGAAGAGGGGGCAAGGGGTGGGCGCGGCGGGGGCAGGTCTAAACCTGGGGGCGGAAGGGTCTTTCCACACCTCCGCCCCCCCCCCCCCAACGTTGAAAGTTGATTGCTGCTATAATATAGGTTCCACGCAGTGAAGCATGGAATTGTGTACATAATATTAATATATCACTATTTCAAGCTTCATCTACAATATTTATGCTTGCCATGGCCAGTCGAATGATTGTGTACGTTGTTTATTCATCGGTAATTTGTCTGTCAACAAAGACGCGTTAATAAGTATAAAAGTAGTCCAATAAGTATCTGGAAGTAGCTTCTCCAGATCACGGGAAATGGACTTTCCGTGTGTGTGTGGGGGGTAATGTGTTAGTTTATTTCTCACATCATATCAGTCAAAAACCATGTGATACCTATCTGATGCAAAACCTGTATCACACCCTTACATTTTTGCTAATAAAAGTGATATCTTTTTTGATTATTTTTCGACATTTACATGCCAAATTATAAATCATCATACTCGTGGTCATTTATCTGATTTTCATCACACTCGCTAAAGCTCGTTTCAAGTGGGCTTTATCTAAAAATCAGATAATTAACCGCTCCTAGTGACAATATATATTGATTGGAGCAATTGGCTAGTTCAGACTTCGATCAACACAAATTCACTCCTTCGTGCCATTGGAATTTAACTCCAGCATCAATGCAGCGGAAAGTTCCTTTAGATAAATTTGATCATGTGATAAATATAATTATCACTACGAGTGGTCATCTATTTTATTTTTATCACACCAGTCTGATAGCTTTAGCGAGTAAAATTCTGAAAAATACTCAAAAGATACTTAGGAAAAATGTAAGGGTGATTTTGTGTCACATAGGTGTATCACATCATGACATTGGTTTTGCCTGCTGTGATGTGAAAAAAAAAATCCTTCTTCTGACTACTGAATGTCGGATTTGACATTTTTCTTTTCGGAGACCCTTACTAAATGCTGGAATCGTTTCTGCCAGGAGGTCTCCGAAAATGAAGTAACTTTTTTTATATGGAGTGACCTCCCTTCCCTCCCAGAATGCAGCATTGCCACGTCTTCTCCCGGAGCCGCCATCAAAGTTAGACGTGTGGCCGGCACTGACTGTTGACACGCATACAAGATGAATATCTTCCGATTGTGCGGCGATTTATCGCATCTTCTGGGTATAATTTTGCTGCTGATCAAAATATGGAAAAGCAGATCATGTGCAGGTAATATATTATGGAAGGAAAATACTCATTTTCACAGAATTCTTATTTTGTTCACCACATAATTTTTGTCCGGAACCGGTGTTGTTGTTGTTGATCAACACGATTTCGATACTTTACTTACTTATACTTTATTTCCATATATGAATAAATACAGAAACATAAAATAGACCATAAAAACATGCTTCACGCTAATTTCTATAACCTAGTACCAATAAACACATACAAAATAGTTTTGTGTGAGAAATTTTCTCTTGCCTTTTCATCATAATGATGGAATTTCCAGCAGTTGGAATAAAGTATTGAGACAATTGTGGGGTTTTTTCTTGGAATAACATAAATAATCAGTGGATATTGTTCCTTAAAAATGGGATATTCATTCACCATTACATTGAAACTCGAAGAGCTCTTTACCACTTACAATTCAATGACACAATCTACCAAACAACTGGTAAAAGTAAGAGCTTAGAATATGAACTAGCCATCTATAACTACAGTTTTAGCAGGACGGCACTCCGGTGTCCAAAAATGGAGAGTAGTAAAGAATCCGAGCCATAGTAATCCATATGTGGAATGAGTTGTGAATGAAGCTTGTCTCAAATCCTCACAATTGCAACCGTTTAACCTCCTCGAATGATTCTTTACTACTCCCAATATTGAATAGTTGGAAAACGGTTGCAATTGTGAGGATTTGAGGCAAATTTCATTCATCATCATTCCACTCACGGGTTACTATGCCTCGGATTCTTTACTTCTCCCCAAAAAATGCTTTAAGCAAGAAAAATAATGCTGATACCGGCTCTGTACCCGAGGGTCAGTCAGCGGACACAAGAAAAATAAGTCCAAGTGGGTTGACAGAGCATATTGTGTAACGCAGGCTAGTCACATCCATCGAGCGCCTCACTTTTTCTATCACAGGAAGGGGGAGAGTGGTTCTATAAAATGTATCGAAGATTACAGATGATTTACAGGACTTTAGAAAGATTTCTACAGTTGTTCATACTATTAATATCAGTCATTATGATAATGCCTACATCCAGGCACTCGATAATCCATGGGAGAAAAATATGATTGCATTTTGGCTGCCACTCTTTCAACTTGCGCCATCGATTATATTGTTCTGGGACCACGTGCTTCCCACCCAACCTGGTTTTCACTGGTCAGCCAAGTTTTAATTCAAGGAAAACACTGGCACGGCAAATCCCACGGGGGTAATTCCTAAAAGGAAATTGGGTTAGGCTACCTCCACCAACTGAAGAATTTCTTCCCCAAGTTTTTCAACTGGGACTTGCCTGATTCAATTTGGACAATATTTGAAGCTGAGCAGTAAACTAAAAGAGTGTCCTCTGCAATTGTCCAGTGATTTGAGTTGAACGACGATGCTTCTAAGTTTGTAAAACTTTTCATGATTACACTTGAACTACTAAAATCAACTAGCAGGGTTAGATCTAGGGTCTCGCAGCAAAATCAAAATGAATCAAAAATGAATATGTTTTTACAAAATATCAAATGGTTTTTTCAAAAATCAAATCATTTTTTTTATGAAGTTTGAAAGCCGTAAACTGGACGAGTATGTGTCCAGTCGCGTCAGACACAACTTACGGGAGGGGAGACAACTATACATCTACATCGTGGTAGTTTTCGTTCTCCAGGCAGAGGTCGATACCATGAATGAAGTATATATGTACATCTGTCTGGAGAGTTACGCGGCTTGTGTGTTCCCACGTGGGGTCTTCAATGACTGCCATGGTTGGGACCGGGCAAAAAGGTCGGTCGGGGGGAAGCAGAAAGGGCAGCGGCCGAAAAAGGGGATGCGGTGCCTCGGGTGGACATTTGAAAAAAACTGAAAATTGATGTCTCTGACTGTGACATAAGTGGATGTCCTCTTCGGTCGATTGATATACTTGTCTGAATGAGAAGACATTTGTAGCCAGGAATGGGTTATGAGGGCCCTGAAGCTTTGGCCCAAAGGTTAGTTGTTAGTAGTTTAATCAAAGTATACATCATGGTATAGTACCGATGAAGCAATTCTGAGAGAGATGGAAGTCAATGTTCTGGAAATTCATGCAGCAAGTCTCTGTTCAGCTTTGTGATATTTAAACACAAGCCAGGTCAGGCCAAATCTTGTGAAAATTTGAAAATAGAAGAAGTAAATTGTTCATGATCTGGAGGTATCTGACAAGACATTTAAGTAGCCAGAAATGGGCTCAAATGCTTCTGAGAGCATGTAGGACCCTAGAGCTTCCAGGGACCCCGGCAAACACCTCTCTACACTCAGCATTTTTTTTTTCAAATAAGAACACTACTTCAAATTCCTGGATCTAACACTGACTGGAATGTACGAGAATCTACTGGGTTCCTTCACGTTCGAATTATCGGCATGACCAACACGAATCAATCAACCATAAATCTCTATGACGTGACATTTTTAGATGAGTATACACTCACTCCCGTTCATCTAAAAACGTCATGCCGTGGTGCATGCTGTGCAGGCCTCCATTTAAGGAGTGTTGATGGTAACCTCCCAACAGGTTACCATGAATTCTACACTGGTAACCTGTGGGAACCTATTGCATAATTATTAACCTAATGTCGTAGTATTAGTCAAAATTATGGGGACCTGAAAATAGGTTACCACTATTTTTCATATGGCAACCTCCAGGCAACCGGAAAACAGGTTACCACCTTAAATTGAGACCTGCGTGGCGAGCAACAAAATATTCAATATTTCTTTTATTTCACATTCTATCAACATAAGTTTTACATAACATGTTATGGAATACAATTGCTGATAAATTTTAGTCACACTCAATAATAAGGCATTAAAGTATTCCTTCAATAGCTGGTGACATTCTGCTGTAGTTTCTAACAAACAATTTTTTCAAACCAACTGTACATAGATCCAAGGGAGGTAATCACCTCCCCAGCCTAATATATTAAAAGAATTACTTCAATATTGAAATACAATGATCAAAACTCTCAAAACCTGGACCTTCATCCTTATCCACCAGTGTATAATCCACAACAATCTCTAAAGCCCTCATCAATTGGAGAAATGTTGTATAATCAACTACCTCGATCAGATATAATATCCACTTTCCGATAGATTTGGAACCCGGTTTTGGTGATCTTAGAAGAATTCTGGTACATGCATGAGGGTGGGGGTTGGGGTTGTAGGGCCATCTGGATCTGCCCGTGCCTGTGAGCATTGTGAAATTTTGTCATGAGTATCGTACAACTGTAGAATTGTACTCTCTTTGTGACACTGTGACACACTGTACCCTTGGAATATCATCCGACATCAGGTTCATACGAGGAAGTTACCTTTTGTCATCCTGATCACTAGACTGAATTGAATCTTGACATACAAAATAAAAGACTTCCTGACATTTGGCCAATGTATTGATGAGATGATCCTAATGCTCAGTCAGTAACCTCTGGTTTATACATGTACATTGTATTTGATTATGATCTGTTCTGTATTCTAGGTCTGTCCGGGAAGACACAGATCCTGTTTGCCCTGGTGTTCCTGTCACGTTACCTGGATCTGTTAACCACCTTCATCTCCGTCTACAACACGGCCATGAAAGTCTTCTTCATCTCAACATGCATTTTCACAATCTATCTGATGTTCTTCAAGTTCAAGGCCACTTATGACAGTAATCACGACACATTTAGGATGGAGTTCCTGATCGTTCCTGTAGGCGGTCTGGCCTTCTTGGTCAATCATGAATTCTCACCATTGGAGGTACGTCCATGGAGTCATCAGTCACTCCGACATCTGCTGGTCTACTCCATTTCATGAAAAAATTAATGTCCTGAACAACTTTCAGAATCATTCAACCTGCTAGTTAGAAAACAATCAGGTGGGAAATTGATGATGATGAATCATTTGCAAGAAATATTTACCATACAGTAGTTGCATGATAATGCAAATTTCCCACTCGATAGTCTAGCCAGACTGACAGGTTGAGAGCTTCCGCTTTAACCAGATGGCTTTGACGGAAACAGACAAGTAGAACCGACTCCCTCATCCAATATTTGGGGATGATGTTTGTAAAATCGGACACCTCCACAGTGTTTCTTTAGCATTACTGGAAAACGGGAAATTGCGCAACAGAAATGCCATATCGGCCAGTTTGTTTGGAGTCCTTAAATTTTAAGCCAACATCAGGGTATGAACCCTCTCTACTGTGTTGGTCTGTGTAGATGTCTCACCAAGTATGTGACTGTTCGGTGCCAGGTTTTCTTCGATGGTATACGCATCAAGGACCAGAATCATATTTTCAGTGATTTGAAAAGACTTTGCATCAGCTACAGCTTGTACTGAATGCTGGACATGTCCTCAACATATAGTTAAGCTGTCATTGATTTATTAATACGGACATTTATAACAAAATGCTTGTGCGCATGGAAGTATGCTGTTTCTCTGAAGCAAAAATATCTCATTTTAAGATTTTGCTATTTTTAAATGAAAAAAAAAATAATAATAAATATAAAAAATTGGAATTCAGACTGTGCTTGGACCTTTTCACGGGGCGATGTAGGCCCGTAGGGACTAATGGTCCTGTCTTGTAGTCAGAAAAAATTGAGCATCAGCTCTGTGTCTTGCTAACACAGCAAAAGATAGAGTTCTTACACGACAAGAAAGAGGTCTGAAACTTCCTTCTTTAGAGTGTCCAGGTTTCTGTGTTTTTAATGTTCGCGTATAGTTGCAGGTCTGATATGTTTAAGTTACATTTCCATTTATCTAATTTTATGCGTGTTTTCATTCATTTTCCAGTGGCACTACTTTCGTGCTCAAAATATGTCGTCTGCTAAACCACAGATTTTTAGAGGCGCATGTTGAGTGATTTTGGGGGACTAACTCATTCTCATTAGAAAGCGTGTTTGGGCAGTAATTTAGTATTAAATAATACCAGTATAAGTGTAATTCATTGTAGAAAACAATGGGATATTTCACTTTGCCTGTATTCATTTGCATTTTCCTGAAAATATATGTGTTGAGTTACAGTTTGGAATTTTCGCCATTTAAGCTTACTCCTCAAGACCCTCTGCATTATCTTTTTATAGTAAGTTTCTAAATCCAGTGGTGGTCAAATCATTTACGTAATAATTTACCTGTATTCAGAAATGTTTTCTTTCCATTCTACTTCTGAAATATTCATGGAATGTTGCAAGCATTTCCCCCTGATCTACAGAAAGAGCTCTGCATATCAGAGTTTTGAAGCTGTAAGGTGACCGGGGAGATAACCAAATAGAACTGTAATATACTAGGGAGGAGGTACATGAAACAATATGATGCCATGAGAGGATGCATCCCAGCACAGCTCCAGTCCATCTAACCATGAGGATTTTACATTGTATCTCAATACTCATTTTTACCCCTCGGCCAATTTTGGCCATGGGGTATTGTCATATTGTACGTCCGTCTGTTCGTACGTCAGTACGTGAGCGAGATAGACGGAAAACAGTTCCACTGAAGAATTACAAATTTGGTATGCTTATTTACCCAATCAAGGACCAGAAGCCTATTGAATTGGGACCTGATTGGGTGGAAACCTTGGCGGCCGTCTTTAATTTTATGCAAAATGGATAATGCTCCATATCTCGGAAACCATTCAACTGTTCAATACGAAAGTTGGTATACATCATCGATACATCAAGCAACTTTCAATGAATTACCAAACCGGCTTTTCTGATTAGCTGAAAATCCTGGAGGCCATCTTTAATTTATGCAAAATCGATAATGATACATATCTCTGTTACCATTCAATTGTTTTATATGAAAGTTGGTATACATCATCGATGCATACAGATACTTTAAATCGGGACCTGATTGACTGAAAACCTTGGCGGCCATCTTTAATTTATGCAAAAACTTTAATGATATATATCTCTGATATCATTTATGTGTTCTATACCAAACTTGGTATGTACAGCATCGATGTATCAAGAGACCTGCAATGAATAACCACATCAGTTCCTCTGAGTGGAGAGAAGGATGGGCGGCCATCTTTAATTTATGCAAAATCATTAATGATCTCGTTCTCTGATACCGTTCAAGTGCTCGATGTAAAATTTGGTATACATCATCGATGCATCAAGAGACTTACGACAAATGACAGTTCTGGTTTCTCTGATTGGGCGGAAACCTTGGTGGCCATCTTTAATTTAGGCAAAAGCTTTAATGATGTATATCTCTGATACCATTTCAGTGTTCTATACGATACTTGGTATACAGCATCAATGTATCAAGAGACTTTCAATTAATAACCACATCAGTTCATCTGAGTGGCGGGAAGGATGAGCGGCCATCTTTAATTTATGCGAAATCATCAATGATCTCTGTCTCTGATACCGTTGAAATGCTCGATGTAAAATTTGGTATACATCATTGATGCATCAAGAAACTTATGTAATGAAAACCGGTTTCTCTGATTGGACGGAAACCTTGGGGGTCATTCCTAATTGCAAAATTTCTGATAATCTGTATATTTGTGACTTGACTGCTTGGTGTTCCTGACATCTTGGTTCAAATTGAATACATTATGAATGTACCCAGAGCCGACGGGTTTTCAGATGCGCAGCTTCGTATTGTTATTTCCTGCTGAATGATATGCTTTTGATTATCTGAAAAAAGTGAAAATTTTTACAAATATTGGTAACATGCAGTGAAGACATTATTTTATCATTTCATCAGGTTGGTTTCATAATAAATGTCTGTCCCAGCGTTTTTTTTAAATATATACATGTGTACAATTACACTAATGCACTGGAGATCCTTGTTGAGAGGAATGTGAGACTACAAGTATGGCTCTTCGGCATGAGATGGAACATCAAAGAGTTAGTGGAATTATTCCAACAGCCTATTTTACATTTAAATAGCCCCGTTTCAGTGCCTAAGGCTCTAGTTTTATCTTAGAGCAAGTTCGGGTTTGTGATAATGGTTATATGATAATATTGCTGCGTTATGATTGTAACTTATTATATTTTTCAGATATTATGGACATTTTCAATATACCTGGAGTCTGTGGCTATCTTGCCCCAGTTATTTATGATCAGTAAGACGGGTGAGGCAGAGAGTATAACGAGCCATTACCTGTTCTGTCTAGGTTGTTACAGAGCCCTCTACATCCTCAACTGGGTCTACCGCTTCTATTTTGAGGGCTTCTTTGATCTGATTGCCGTAGTAGCTGGATGTGTTCAAACAATACTCTACTGTGATTTCTTCTACCTTTATGTGACTAAAGGTAAGTTAAATGCAGTTACCCTAGCTATTTCTTGTAATTTTTTCTGAGAGCAGTTTTGGACCTCGAAGCAGTTAAAAAAAGTCCTTGTCAACTGAGGCTAAATACTGTGGCATGGACTGAAAACATAGCTAGTGAAATTTGTAGAATGTTAGCAGAATTTCTCTCCACAGATGCCTGAATTTAAGTTTTGCCGTCTGAATAATTAGAAGAAATACTGCAAGTTTGAATGAGGAAAATCTTGGAATATTTCACGAACTACATCAATTCATGTTACGGTAGTCGCTCTTATAATTCAAATCACAGGAAGTGAAATTTTCCACCATAACATCTGGGGGTGATCAAATTTATTAGAACAAGAATTTGACAGATTGGTCCGAAATCATGTAGTTATCCATTGTTTATTCGTTATCTCAGTGATTTCAGAGTGATCAAATTAATAATAAAAGCCGACTGAATTTTCTCCTCGAAATTGAGGGTGATTGAATTTTGTGTCTGTCTCTTCCAAGTTGTAACTGACATTTAGTAATAATAGAACTAAGCATAAAAATGTATAACCTATTATCACAGAGTTTCATTGGTTTATTCTATCGAGAAATGATTATCAAGTAATATGCTGAAACACCAGTATAGCGGAAACTGCAGCACTGCTAGGAGGCTTAGGCCATGCACACTCCAATTCCTCCTTCACCCCGCCCCCCTCCAAATCCCATGCCACATGTATGCAATCCTGGCTTTTCTCATGATCACCTATGCTATGGATGATGATTTACAACTGTACACTTTATTTACATCTACCTATGCTATTTATGATAATTGGATCAATTATTAATTGACTCAGCATGTATAATTATGTACTTTAACTAATTGCACTGTATATACTGTTTTATGGAACCTGTTGCTGGGCCTAGTTGATTGTGAATATGAATAAATAAATAATGTAATGAATGAATAATAAATCACCATGTTATTAATATTTTATCTTTCAGTATTGAAAGGCAAGAAGCTTAGTTTACCAGCCTAGACGTTAGCTGCTGTAGAGAAAAGAATGCTTATCCGTGCATGAGAGTACAGACAATGTGACAGCCATATAGGTGAAGACTCACTCTGGAGGACAGCAAGAATAGATCAATAGCTTTCACAAGACCTCGTGTATATAGGATAAAATGTTTGCTACTTCTCAGTCTGCCACCTTTGCTCACAGCTTCAAGCTGGACAGGGGTAAAATGTCAGAAATATTAACTATATCCTGTACAGTATAATCTTTTCCATATTTATTCTCCCCACTGGCTTCAGTTTAACCCGTTGAATGCCTCCTCGAATGTTATGTATTTTCTACCCTGATCTAGTGTTGCTGAGACATGTAGGGAGGAAGTTGGGCATATCGGCCATGTAAGACGAAGTGACGTGAATTTATGGGATTTCCAATAGTGGTCGTGGTCTGCAATTGTTCCATTTTCTATCGTGTCAAATCATGTTGAAAAGCGGTAACTCCTCTCAGACATTGATTTTAGGGTAGTATTAAAGCCATACAGTACAAATCAATGAATTTGAGATAATTTAGGTTCCTGGTAAGTGTTCTGAGAATGTAGTCTTTCTATTTAATAACGTCTGTCACTCCTAAATTCATTTGGGAAAATTTTTCATCCATCTACTTAATAAATTTGGCCAACACTTGAATTTGAAAGAAAAAATGTTCTCAATATACCTATGTTTTAGTATCAGCTTATTGACTTCCTTTTTCAATTAACCCCATTCTGATTTGATTATTTCTAGGCAGGAATTTGAATTCCTGTGATTAAATTCTTACAACATTTACCATCAGTATAGAAGTTGATTAGAGGCTGTGGGTTTTGTGGTGAAACAACAAAGTGTTGCTGTATCTTTATCGGTTCACTGATATGCCAACGATTGAAAGCTAGCAGGAAAGGCTAATGTCACCATAAACCTAATAGTTGAGATAAAATCACAGCATTTATATTCTTGTACAGTTCATAATTATTTGTGCATCCCACAACCTCTATATATTTTTTTAATTAGATGATCTCCACTATTCAGTGTAGAGATGCAGGATCCATTTCAAGTCTGTAGGGGTTGAAGGATGTGCTAGTTTTAATTCACAAAATATATGTACAAAGATGCTATATCTGTTCATTAGGAGGTAACCAATTATGGAACTGCACTCGTAGTGGTAGATTTTTAGTGGCCTCATTTATTTCCCATTTGCATCGTATGTATCCAGTTAGGTACTAACCTGTATTCGCTTCGGATTGTTTTGTGTTAGACATTTTCGTTTAGTCATTAGATTATTGTGTTGTTCTGTCTTCCTGAGGCTAGGTTGTATTTGATACATGAAACAGCTCATAAAAAGTTCTGAAGTTTCAACTTTCGGGCTTCTCGCATGCCTGAAATGACCTGGGTTTTTATTGAATTCAAGAAAAAACATTTGATTTTGAAATAAAAAATTATTCGACGAAAAGAAAAACTGAAAACAATTTTATGACAATTTTTTATCTCCTGAAGGTCTGAGCTAAATATCCCGGTTACTATTTGATGGAAAACTATAAACCTACATGGAAGATGTTTTGTATCTTGCAGATGTGCATTGTCGGGTATATTACGTGTTTCGGTGATTTTCCACAGAGTTATTGCCCTTTATCTAGTTAATTCTTCCTTATCCAATCTGTGTCTTGGTTACTATTTTATGGACAACTTTGAAACTTGTGTGGAACATACTTAGTATCTTGCAGATGTGCATGGTACAGTTCTTTATCGCATTCTAATCATTTGTGCCACATTTATTACACTTGACCAAAGTCTGCCTGTACTTCAACTTTGAAACTTACTTGCTTCATGCTCAGAACTTGTTGTTAGTACTTGAGATTGTGGATGTGCACTAACTGTTCAAACTCTGAGTTCTCGTCTGTTTTCCTCAACCTATACATGCTGTCATATATACTTGCCCGGGCTGTAAGCCGTTATGAGAACATTTGAAATTATTTGGTGCATGCTATTACCTCGGTGAAGGCTGATCCCCTATGTTCAAATTCCTTATCTTTCATTCAGCCGTTTGTATATGACCATACACATACATGTTTTTATAGAACCTGAAGGGTCAATGCACCTTTTAAGTTACATCCTGAAAGACAGAGGAAAAATCTTCATGTACATGCGGGTATCTAGTCTGATTATACCGACCTTTTTAATAGTCAAGTTTATGGAAGAACCAGCCCCCATGAAGAGTACTGTACGAAGTGTGTTCTAGCTAGAGACCATGCCATTTAGTTAGTAAGTGTTCCAGGCCTTTTAAGTACAATATAACTGTATAGTTGCCAAGAGACTATCTTTGTATCATTTTCTATTTTGCATCGAGCTGAAGATTCAAGCTCTGACTGCACCTCTGCTGGATAACTGTATATTTTGTAAATAGTCTATGGAAAAAAGTACCTACAGAACAATTTTTTTTATGCTACATGGCTTCGCTGGGATGTTCACCCACTGCATCTATTTGATGAGCATTATTAAGAATGTAATGCAGATACGAACTTCACAAACTCCTACCAGTGGACAAGAACTTCCCAGACTTTGTCAGGCCAGACAGTTCTAAGCCACACCATGCACATTTTCCAACTACCTTGGCGAGTGCAAAATATACCAGCAAAGGCACGTTGCATATTACACATTGTTCATCCGTATTGAGGAACTTCTGGCTGATATTTCTGTGAAGACACGTATTCCATGTATCATGATATATATGAACCATTCTGTATAGGCATCCATACATTATATTCTCATAAGTTTCACAGTGCACAAGATTGACCACATTTGTATGTAGACTGAACATGTTCAGATACACTGTACTGTATTGTCCAGCCAGTTGCTTGAATGTGCATTACATCATCCTAGAGTCTGTCCAAATCGTCACCAGCAAGTAGTAGAGCTGCATGTAACATGGCACAACACCCAGAGGATGGGTTCTACTGTATGTGTGTGACTAATGCATGGACAGAGGATGGAGTAGCTGGGATGCACAGATGTCCAGCAAACATTTGACAATCACCATTTATGTAGATTCTTGGGGTAAATGGTGTCTGATATTTGAGAAACGTGAAAGGTTGTCTGCATGATGTATTCCGTACCTTGCTGGGTTGATGTTATTATATAAAGGAAGCCCACTGGCCATATTGCTGTACAATGAAGGCAAGTGCTGAAGAACAATGAAGAACAAGCTGTAAATGCTAATCTGTTCACAGCAACCTGCAGAGGAAACAGGCCATTTCAGCTTCAGCAGTTGGATCCTCACAGATAAAAATGGTGATCTGTTGTTCGACTTCTCGTTACTGTGGTATTAAAATATCTATGTAACTAAATATCCTCGTATGAAATGTTCTGATGGTACTGTGTTCGTTTTGAGAAGCCCTGTTACTTCTAACTGGTCAGAGTTGTTCATGTCAACAAGCTGCTATTCTAATCAAATTTACTTGTTTCAAATATAGTACGATGGAATATAGGTAATGCATGTCAGCGATTATTACTTATGTACAGTTAACAAATGAATTGTTCAGGACAATGGCGAGGTAGAATACTTGATGTTCAAGTGGTTCTTGTCTCAATAAAATGTCCTTAAATGAGGGAAATGGTAATCTTGTACAGCCTGGACTTCTGTTGTTTCTGTACTGATTCACACTGAAATTATATATGGATGGTTGGTGTCGTCCGAATGTTGGGTCTGATGACTATCTTGCAGACTGGCATATTGGTGAAGCTGCAGTGAGAATGGGATTTCTGAGCTAGCGTATCTAATTCCGCTTAAGCCGGTGCTAGGATCTGTGTGGATACTCCATAGTCTCCACATGAACAGCTGCAATAACAGCACGGATGAGATACTGGTACTGAGGTTACATCCGAGAATCCACCGTATTCTCGGGTCTGAATGTGAGGTGCCGAGGGAAGCTTTCCTATAGAGCCATATGGTAGCTTTTTATTCGCCAGATGTCAATTTTCCCCACCTCTTGCATATCGCTTCAATTCATTTTACCACTGAGCATTTGTAGGCCATGTCTGTATGGCAAGCCAAAGTGCTATTTGCTTCCTAAATCGTAAACCTGCTTGAATTCAATGCCTTTAATCTCCATTTAAATGCACAATCAAACGTAGAAAACGGAAGTTAAAACTAAAAGTTAACTCCCCTAGGAGAGAGTTGTCCGCCCCTAGGAGAGCTCTCCCACTCAATCCAGCGTGGTTACTATAAAGGACACTGCAAGCCTCATTCCAATCCTCTTTCTCCTGTTTGCTCTCGACAGTGCACATCTAGAAGAAGTGTTTGACAATTACAACCGTTGTTGTTGTTGTTTCGCTGCTTATATCCTTTGCCAAGTGTGACTTGTGTTATTTATTTCTTGGATTTATTATTGCAATAGTATGTCTGAGGTTTTGACTACTATTCCTTGTCGTACGTGCGGGGAGACTTTGTCCCCTTTGGACGCCCACACGGCTTGTTTTTGTTGTAAAGACTTGTGTTACCGGGCGACCACGTGCGCCGAATGTGTGTTATGGAGTGTGGCGACTTGGAGGAATTATGCCCAAGCTCGTCGTGCTTATTTGTTACATGCATGTGATGACCCGTCTTTGTCGGAGGTCGACAGTCGGGTATTAGAAATTTCTTTGGTCAATGATATGAAATATAATGAGGATCTCGATCGGGTTGGCTTACTTTTATCGCCAACTATTCAAGGTCCAGTTTCACCCACGTCGGTATATATCCCTCCCAGTGGCACTGTACAGGAAGATAATTCTAGGCTGTTAGACAGCTTAGCCTGTGCCGGTGCTGCATTGTCTGGGGTCACTTCCACACCCGTTTCTTTGTCCGGACTAACAAAGACCACGTCCGCCTTGCCGAGGCATTCCATTGTCTCCGTCAGACAAAGGAATGCTTTGCCACAGGTTACTTCTCCTTTGTCTATCGGTTTACCTCTTGTTTCTTCTAAAAAGAAGAAACCAATTAAACATCGTCGTGTGTCAATTTCTCCATTGCGGGTTAAATCGAAACATAAAAATTCTAAATCTGTTTCTCATTCTATGGAGTCTCGTTCGGACCTACCGTTGAGTGTTCTAGTTGCTGACTTACAAACTCCGGTTCCTGCGGTTGTTGATTCTTCGCATTATCATTTACATACTGCTACACGACGCTCTCGTACTCTATACCGTTCACGTTCACGTTCACCGGTTCGGGATTTAGTTTCTTCTCGACGCTCGGTTACACCGCCTTGTCGTTTAGTTTCACCTGTACGGCGTTCTCGTTCTCCGGTTCGACGGTCTCGTTCTCCGGTTCGTAGTTCTCGTCCACCGGTCCATTCTGGTACTATTTTACGGCCTTCCCGTTCGCCGGTATGCCGTTCTCGTACTTCGTTTCGACGTTCTCCTGATCCTGTACACCGTTTGCCTCGGGTTTCGGTTCCTTCTTATCAAGATTACCTCGCTCGTTATGCGCAGACGCCGTTTCTTGATCATTCGGTGTATCACGATTTATCACCTTCTCATCGACGTCATGATACTCGTTCACCTTCGCCGGTTTCGTCGAGTTCGTCGGATGATTCCACTTCTTCAGTGGAAAGTTCGGAAGATACGTCGAAGTTGGATCATTCACTTAGAATGCAGGCGCTTTTAGCGTTAGTTCCGGATATGCCCGCCCCCTCGAAGGTTCCATCTCGTTCTAATTGTCGGACAGCGGCGGATTCTGCATTCGCGTCTTCGACGCCGGTAACTCCTCTCTCTTGCGCTCCGTCACCAGCTTGGGTGGATTTGCTAGAGAAATTTGATCGTCAACTAGAGGATGACAATAAATTCAAGAAGCCTCGTTTTCGACTTAATCATGTCATTCATGATAACGTGTTGCCTGATAATCCTCCCAAACGCGATCGAGATTTGAGTCAGATTTCTAAGACCTCTAAGGCGACTCCGCTTGAAGTAAATTCCAAAGTGTTGGAAAATATTCAGGAGATGTTACAAGTAGTGCAACGTGCTTCATCTGTCGCAGATTGGTTTTTGTTAGCTACTTCTCGGATTGTCTTGGATCCGGAATTACGCCTAGACAATGGGTCGACGTCTTTGTCTCCAGGTCGCGTTGCTTATTTACGGGGTTTCATTGACACCCTCGTGCAGGCTAATCGGCAAGTCATTGAGGCCGGTTCCTATTCTTATGTTGCGCTTCTCCAGGCTCAACGCAATTCCTTACTTAAGGTTGTCAAGCCGGAGGTTCCATATGTGGTTCAGGATCAATTGCTTCAATTGCTACCCGTGGTTCGTGAAGAACGAACTTCTCGGTTGATTGCTGCGGTTGTCCGTCGTCCTGGCGTCGCGTCGGAGCGTCGTCAGAAACGCGGTCGTACATCTTCTACCACTCAACAAGATGGTGTGTTTCGGGGAAATTTTCGTGGCATTGACAAACCGCCACGAGGCCGTGGTCGTCGTCCCTTTCGTGGGAAGTCCTCCAAACGTGGGGGACATTCCAAACAATGACTATCACATTACCGTGTCAGATCAAGCCGAAGATTTTCATCTACCTGCTTTCCAGTTTTTCAGTCATGTCGTGGGCGGCCGTCTACAATATTTTTCCGAAAATTGGCGGCTCATCACGGACGACGCCTGGATTTTAAGAGTTGTGAAGGAGGGATTCCTATTCGATTTTCAGTCGCTGCCCAAACTCATCGCTTGGCCGCGTCCCTCCCGTCTGCCAGTTTCCGCAGGTCACTTGCAGACTCTTCTGTTGGCGGTCTCCACGCTCATCGACAAGGGAGCTGTCAGGGAGTTACCTCGGACCGAGGTAACCGTAGGTTTTTGCCACGTGTTTCTGGTACCAAAGAAAGACTCGGACCAGATGCGGATGGTGATCGACCTAAAGGTGTTCATCTCATCACTCCCCCTCATTTCAAGATGCCTACTGTTTCATCGATTCGGGCCCGCTTACATCTTCGGGATTGGCTGGCCTCAGTCGATCTTCAGGACGCGTATCTTCATATCCCAATTCATCCACGTCATCGTCGTTATCTCCGCTTTGCTATCAACGAACGTCGCTTCGAGTGGCAAGTTCTTCCCTTCGGAGTCAACATCGCCCCTTGGTTGTTTACCCGTATCACCTCTCCGGTCATGGCATTTCTTCACCTGCGAGGTATTCAAATCGAGGTTTATATCGACGACATCCTCCTTTGGGCTGCGGACGAGTCCCGTCTCAACGCGCAGGTCCGGTTCACTTTGCTGGTGTTACGTCATCTGGGATTCATCCCTCATCCTCAAAAGTCGGAATTGGTCCCGGCGCAAATTCGCCGTTATATCGGAGCAGTATTCAATACTCATCGTCAACTGGTATACCCTCCAGAGGATCGTTGGGACAAGATTCAGCTGCTGACCCAAAAGTTTTTGTCATCAACGTCACGGACACGTCAGCAGTGGCAAAGTTTGGTGGGTTTACTTACTTCCACACAGGACCTGACTCATTACGGCCGATTGCGGGTTCGGCCTCTACAGTATCATCTGTATCCTTACTTACAGACTCCTTCCCTCAACCCTGCGGTGCCGGTGTTGGGGTCCCTACGTCCACATCTGATTTGGTGGCAGTCCCGGCACAACGTCATGCGGGGTGTGCCTTTCCGGTTTCCGGCCCCGAGTCATCATCTTTACACCGATGCTTCCGAGACCGGTTGGGGAGCCCATCTGGACGATTTGGAGGTATCCGGCAGATGGTCAACGTTGGATGCCAACCTTCACATCAATCTTCTGGAAATGAAGGCAGTCATCCTAGCGGTTCAGCATTGGAGTCATCATCTCATAAATTCGTCTCTGCTCATCGCCACGGACAACTCCACGGTCATTGCGCACATCAACAAGTTGGGTACCACCCGATCGCTATCGATGTTTCGTCTCGTGTGGGATCTGTTCGACTGGGCTCTCGTTCATCATTGTCATCTCCACGCCCGTCATGTCCCGGGCCGGCTCAATGTTTTAGCGGACAGCCTGTCTCGCCCAGACACCGTTCTTCAGACCGAATGGCAACTTCATCCGGAGGTGTTTCAGCAGATCTCCATCGTCTGGGAGTCGCCCTTGATCGATCTGTTTGCGACGAGGAACAACGCCCAGTTGGCTCTTTTCGTCAGTCCGATTCTGGATCCTCAAGCCTTCGCCATCGACGCTCTGTCAATCAACTGGGACAACTTCCTAGCTTATGCCTACCCACCGATGGCCCTAATTTTGGAAGTGCTTCAGAAGATTTCTCGTCACAACTGCATCATTCTACTCGTAGTTCCGTGGTGGCCTCGTCGACAGTGGTTTCCGGTTCTGGTCCCGCTTCTCACGGCCCCGCCACGTTGTCTGCCAGTTTGGCCCAGCCTGTTACGTCAACCGCACGGGATTCTTCATCACAACCCACGGTGGCTCAACCTACACGTTTGCAGACTATCCAGAATGCACTCGCAGTCCAAGGATTTTCAGCTGAGGTTGCACGAACGATGGTTTCAGCCAATCGATCTTCCACATCACAGCTCTATCAGGCGAAATGGGCCTATTTCGTCTCCTGGTGCCGAGGACATGATGCCGATCCCGACTCTGCCTCTGTTTCCCTAGTAGCTGACTTCCTCCTTCATCTTCATCGTGATAAGAAGTTTCAAATCAGCACCATTGAAGGGTATCGATCTGCTCTGGCTAGGGTGTTACGTCTTACTTCGGGTACAGACATTAGTCTAAACGATAATATCTCTGCGCTCATTCGCGCCTTCGCGTTACAGTCTCGCCGTACGCGCCAACTGTTACCGAAATGGGATATCGGTGTGGTTCTGTGTGCTCTGATTCGTCCGCCCTTTGAACCTTTAGAATCCGCTTCTATAAAAGCTGTGTCTTATAAGACTGCCTTTTGGCGGCGTTTGCTTTAGCGTCTAGAGTGTCTGAACTTCATGCTCTTGAAAGATCTTCTATGACCTGGACGGCGGATTGGTCTCGCATTTCTTTTCGGCCCATTCCGAAGTTTATCGCCAAAAATGAGTCTGTTCGTTCAGGTCCGTGCGCTCAACGTTCGTACTCCATTCCTGCGTTGTCAGACTTCGTGCATGGTCTCCAGGACGACCTCCTGTTGTGTCCGGTTCGAGCCATTCGCCACTATCTTACTCGTACCGATTCCGCTCGCGGCTCTCGGCACCTGTTATTTCTATCTCTTCGACCGTCGGCTTTGCATGACATTACTAAAAATACCATTGCCGCGTGGTTGAAGAAAACCATTAAATGGTCTTATCAATTGGCCATTGACGCTCCCCCTCTGTTGTCTACTGCTTCTTCTCATGAGATTCGCGCCATTGCCACGTCATGGCCTTTATGGAAGAACCTGTCCCTCCTTGACATTGTCCAGTCTTGTGCCTGGACGGCGAACTCCACGTTCACCAATTTCTATCTGAGAGATATGTCAGTCCAGTCAGATAGCATGACCACGCTTGGGCCGCTCGTAGCGGCTCAGCACGTGGTCAAGTAAAAATTTTCAAAAAGAGGGGGGGGGGGCGGCATTTTGTATCATCGCAGCAAATCTGCTACTTGCTGTATCATCTCATCTCATTTCTCAATGATATCCACATGCAATATGAGTCATCTATGAAGGAAGAAATAAGTCAGATGGACGACCATGGACTCTCTAATCATCAATCTAGGAGGCCTGACACTATGGTGAGTTAACCTTTACCCTAACTGCGGTTTGCTTGTGTCTTGCAGGTTATATCTGACTTCCTTCTACATGATCTCAGCTGCGTCACCTATGCTCAACTCACAAGAAAGAAGAACTGACACTTGTGAGTATTATTAATATTGTTTTATTTCAGGTTGCTAGTGTCAGCAACTTCGAGTAAAGTACAGAGAGTTGACAGTTGCGTAGAGTTGGCTCAGGGAACACACGCAGTCGACTCCTAGGCATCCTACAAGACCTACTCAGCTTCAGGAAACAAGTTGAGAAGTGTTAACGTAAGACGGCTTGTGGACTGAGAATGGTGTGGCTTGGCGCCCTCTAAGCCCGGACAGATTACGCATCACCCAACCGTAAAGGTTCAGCCAAGTTTCTGCATGTATGTGCTAAAGTCGGCATTGCCCCAATCGGCATACAATCCTGCCAAGAAAACCTATCAGCCCTAAGAGCAGAGGATTCAAATTTCTTGGTGAAGATTGTATACCACACCATGAGCACAGCACATGGATGGAGACATTCAAGATAAGTACTGTTGTATCTTATCCATGTTTTAACCTTTTCGTCCTTGACCAGGGTTACATTTGTTGATGTTTGATGTCTCATTCTTATACCCATGTCTGTGTCATACCGGCGGTTACTAAGCCTGCTTTTAGAACTACAACAAGGCCGAGGTTCCCACCTCCATATGTTGGTACTGAGGCATTGAATTCAAGCAGGTTTACGATTTAGGAAGCAAATATTAAACATTTATAAACAATGTTTCTATTTGTTACTAAATCAAACCTGCTTGAATTTAATTGTCCCTCCCTTCCGTCCCCTCATTCCGCGGCCTTGCTCTCTGCTGGTCTCGGTTTGAGAAAGAGGATTGGAATGAGGCTTGCAGTGTCCTTTATAGTAACCACGCTGGATTGAGTGGGAGAGCTCTCCTAGGGGTGGACAACTCTCTCCTAGGGGAGTTAACTTTTAGTTTTAACTTCTGTTTTCTACGTTTGATTGTGCATTTAAATGGAGATTAAAGGCATTGAATTCAAGCAGGTTTGATTTAGTAACAAATAGAAACATTGTTTATAAATGTTTAATATTTATTTAAGAATTAACGATATCGGGAATTCTATTTTCCATATCGGAAATTGAATTCCTGATATCGGAAATTCTAATTTCCGATATCTGAAATTAGAATTTCTCATATCGGAAATTCAGTGATATCGGAAATTGCAATTCTCGATATCGGAAATTGCATTTCGATATCGAAAATTACAATTTCCGATATCGGAAAGGACATGAATTAACGATATCGGAAATTTCGATATCGGAAATTCTTGAATAAAAAGCACTTTGGCTTGCCATACGTCTGGAATCTGGAAGTCTTGGCATTGAAGACATCTGAGAAACGGGGCTAGCTGCAAAGAGAAAGGAGCGTGTTTGATAAATCTTAACATTTGGTGACTGCACAGCTGATTTTACCTCAAGAGTACATTCCACTCTGTGATATAGCCAGTGATTCCAGAATACCCGTTATATTAGCGAAGAACTGGCTATCAGGTCACGAAGAACTCTACTTCATCACAGTACCGTACTGATGAAATAATCACTACTCTTAATAGATTTGTCACTGTTGCCCCGTTGAGGTCTCATTATTAACGGAGATTAACTGGTTTGTAACCAGGTATTCACCAAAAGGAGAGCTTTACGACGTCAAGGTAAAGGCAAACTGTTCAGGCTGAAGAACTAACTGTTGGAGCATTTGCATTACTTACAAGGCAGATATCTGTATCGTGGAACTATCACTGATTCGAATCACGATTGGTCACAACATCCAACCTTTGGTAGAAAATGCAGAGTAGTAGTAAAAGGACTGATTTCCCATGATTCGTGCGGTGGGTAAATTGAGATGGGCGAGAGGCGTTATGACATCACCTCAGATAATGTAACTTCTGTTCTCATCCGGTGCTATGTCAGTTCCGGTCGCGTGATTGGTGGGGAAGAGGTAAACCTAGTATTTTCTTAGGGGAAAAACTGACCATCAAAAACAGTGAAAAAACCCTGTCAAATGGGTCTAGGTGGGCCCTACGTGGTCCAAATGGGGCGTGGTGGTTTCGACTTGTAAGCACTCGGCATGTACAACCATGACTGTGGTGTTGTGGGCTGGAAATGATGTCATGGTGCGCATTTGCAGTCAAGGCGGCATAGTGGAAGCGGGCAGTTTTGTGAAGTGCAGGGGCATGTTTGGGTGAAGCGCTTGCCATGTAGACTATATATACGACTGAGGTGGTTTTGTTCGGAAATGACATAATTTGTGATGCCATGAGTTGGAGAAAGCGCAGATCAGGTGCGTAAGTTGGTTGTGTGAAGAGGTGCCAAACTACACAGGTGTGTGCTGGCCCATTAACGAGCATGTGGCTCTGGCGGGGTAGAATAAGAGTGGAGAGCAATCTACATGAATGCGCATGTGGAGGGTAGTAGAGACTAGGGTGCGTAACAGATATAAACATGTCCCCTCTGGACCCCACACTCTACTTCCCACTGTTCCTGAGCCCTGAATTAGAACCATCGCTATGCTCGCGTTATACATCATGTGGACATGGTTGATTCACTCATGGAGTTTCGATCATTGATCCAGTCCATGTTTGCAGATGGCGACACTAACGATTGGTGATGCAAGATCCTGGAAGAGTTCACAGATATGGCGCTCGACAGAGTCGACTCGATGGGGAGGTATGCTATCTCCCCAATCTTAATAAATTAATATCCTATCAATACTTCCCAATTGTACATGTCGCTATATAGGATCTTACGTATTTCAATTGAATTTGGTGTTCTGAGCGCCCATACCATGGATATTTAATAGCATTATGACATCATGGTCGCATCTGGACTCATCTATTTGCAGTCGGGGAGGGGAGATAGGTTCACTCTGTCCATTTACCCCAAAGTTTATACCAAAGATCAGTCCATATATCTACCCCGTATTATGGTGCCACCATGTCGGGACCGCGGCAACATGAAAGACACCCCGCCAGCGAGCCGGCTAATTCGGTTGAGCCGACCAAAAATTCTTTGTCATCAATGTTCCCTTCAAAGCACTATGAAGCGTTCTCGGGATTGGCTAACACACGAGAATAGTGCTAGCCTGTTAGATCCTACAGGCGACATATCTAAATGGGGAGCAGATAGGATTTACTTTTGTAACGAAAGTGCAGAAATGCAAGCGACCCCTTCAGTTCCCCTTTAATAAATCACTGCTGGTGTTTGGACACGTGACTACTGTGAAATCGAAAGTGACATTGTGTTTACGTGTGCGGTTCACTTACCTAATAATAATAATAATAATACTTTATTTAACGAGGAAGGACATTTGGCGAACCAATCTTACATGAGTTCCTCCTGATGGAATTCAACGCTGTAATTTTCCTAGAATGAACTACAATAATCCGGGAGACAGACAATGCCTCGAAATCCCGGTGAACTTATCTCAAACGATCAGTTGGGACGGCGAAAAGAACCATGGTGGAGCTCGCTTGCTTTGCTGTAGATGACGTCAGTCAGGAATCCGGAAGTCAACATTGAAGAATATGCAATGAAGGACAGTGAACTTTGCGGTCGTCATATGAATTAACTAGAGAGAGTTGGAAGCTGAGATTTACCAGTTACGTCCGTTATGAATTATGGTTTGTTCCTCCATAGCCATATTTTTACCAGCCAAGTCCAGATAAACTGATCGGGGAAGTGTGGTAATTTGACAATAAAGAGGGCGCTGGCATTGTCGACTTCTGTTTCTACCTTTATCTGCAGGAGAGCGTTCTGTTTCTACCTTTATCCGCAGAAGAGCGGTAGCCCTATATAAGACAGGCTCCCGCCGAAACGAGGCAGACCAGCAGAAACTCCGAGGTGACAGGACGCATAATTGTATCGGGGAGAAGAAATCCAATACATTGCCGGGCCGGAGAAGGGCCGTAATCAGGCCGCCGAATTCTTGCCGCCGCCGGGCTGGGACCAGGCCGCCGAATTGGAGAAGAGCCGCCGCCGAATTCTATAGCAGCATAGCTTACATTTACACTCACTTACATTCACACGTCCGGGCTGTGTTTAATCTACTCCTATCTCTACCTGACTCAACCGTATTGTACAGTTGTGCGGGTACAGCACTGGGAAATAGGGTATAGACACTTATCGTTAACGGTTATTTCTAACTCTACCTGATCCTCGTCCGTATTGCACAGACGTGCAGGTTTAGCTCTGGGAATTAACTAACGGCGTTAGTGTTGATAGCATGGCTATACCTTAACCGCATCTCTACCTGACACAACCGTATTGTACAGTTGTGCGGGTACGGCACTGTGGTTAATGGTATCGATAAAGCTGTAACCGGTAGGAGATGCTCGTCTCTGTGAAGAGGGTACAGCTAAACCAAATCAAACACCAATCATACATAAACAATTATCCATGCACACGTACTTAAACACACAACCTACGGGTTGAAATACATTCACGCTAACACTCACAAGCTATAGGCTCAGGTCTAGAGCTTGATATATATACACCTACCCAGTAAATCGTACCATAAACGATTATCCATTCATGCCCCCATAAGCATACGGTCTCTCACAACCCTGTACATACATTGAGTAATTCACGGCCAATCATAGATTAATACTGTCTCATACAGTAGTATAGAAAGAGGGTTCATAGACCAGGTGATCATACAGTAGTATAGAAAGAGGGTTCCTAGACCAGGTGACCATACAGTAGTATATGAAGAGGGTTACTAGACCAGGTGCCTACCAATCCACCGTGTGTTATCGATGTCCGATCCTATGTGGAACGTGTAGCCGTGAACTTTAGCCTTGATGATTTGTCCTTGGAGCCGGGCCGCGGAGTGAGTCGCCGTGAGCGGGGTCACTGAAGCCTGGGGGTTTATTCCTACGAGGGGTGCCGTCTGCTGCTGGGTGAGCCGTGCAGTTGATTAGTCCTGCGGTGTTACAGAGAGACGGGCCGATGCCGTAGAAGCCTTTGTACTGTGATAGTACTGACGTGCCCAGGCCGTCCGCATCCATTGACAGTTACCACGCTTGGCGGGACCAGGTCGTGTAAGACGAGACACGACGACGACGAGAAGTCCATACAGCCCGAGGGAAGAAGACCGGGGGAAGGAAGACACACGCCGGACATAACCACGGGAGGGCCAGGTCGTGTAAGACGAGACACGACGTCAAGCCCATCCATACGGGAGTGGACGAAGACCTGGGGAAGGAAGATAGACGCTGGGCCCAACCACGAAGACCTGGGGAAAGAAGATAGAAGCTGGACCCAACCACGAAGGAACCGGTCGTGACCAGACTGTGGCTGTGACCAGGCCTGATCGCGATATAGCTAGGGCTATATAATTTTGTATATATATCTTTCTATTATATTGGACTTCGGTTAAAGATAACTATAAGAATACAGGTAAATATAATTCATAGATCAGGGATCTTCTTTTCAAGAAGATGTACGCTACCGCGATCTGAATCCTGTATACCTGCAGTTTTAGCAACCGCTTTCTTCAGCCACAGGTGGGGTATCGTCAAACAAAAGATCGGACAAGGTTGCTCACTTCCGTACGACTCCTCTCGATCATCCGTATACATTTTTTTTTATATAGAAATTTTTCATGCTAAGGATTCTCATAATCCATCAATTTTGGATCGTAAATCGTCGAAACACGCGGAATTTTACAAACTCCGAACAGCGCGCGTCAGCTGAACGACTATCGTCTGACTACAAGCACTGCCCGCAATTGAAAATATCGTTAACACGCTCTCAGCGTTGAGATTACTTCGCAGAAGATGGCTTGCGAATCGTGTGTCTCCATTATCGCGGAGCGATATCCGGTGATGCATATACTGTATCATAACCAGTGCAATAATAGTATGTGATGTTTTCATTTGTTTTTATCCATATTTTGCTGTTTAACTATATTTTGTTTTATCCCCTTAATGTATATATGTATATTATTTGTACTAAGATGAAAAACAGCTACGCTGATTCTTATGCCAATAAACTGAACTGAACTGAACGGTACTTTACGGGATTCTGTTCGGCCTTCATCCGGCGGTGAACAGACTGTAGAAATCTGATAAATTACAGGTTTTCATACCACTTTGGAAACAGATATTGCCTGGGCTTACAAAAGATATAGGTATGAATAACTTTCGTATCACCCAAGAAGCGTTGTAAATCTGTAAGTTTGAACAAGTAGGACAGCACATGACTCGAAAATGGCGGGGTACGTCGGTGGGCTTTAGCTGATTGGCTGACGAAGTCACGTGGTATTGATTTCAGAAAATCCCCTCTTGCAGTTGCCGAAAGTAGGCTGAGAATGGATACACTCGATCCTAGGGTCAGTCTTACCGCTTATAGATGACCCAGATGGTTACAGGTTGTCGAGAAATCTGATAAATTACAGCTAGGGTTTTCACACTAGTTCTGAAACATATATCGTCTGAGCGAAGTTACAAAAGATACAGATATTAATAACTTCCGTATCGGTGTTGTAGATCTGTAATTTTGAACAAGTAGGACAGCACATGACTCGAATATGGCGAATATGACAGCACATGACTCGAATATTAGCTGACTGGCTGATGACATCACGTGGTTTTGATTTCGGGGAATTCCCTCATACAGTTGCCGAAAGTAGGCTGAAAATGGATACACACGATCCCAGGGTCAGTCTTACCGAGTATAGATGACCCAGACGGTTACAGGTTGAGTTTTTCCTGTGAAAACGTAACCACCACTTTTGTCCTCTATTTACCCTCAGCTCATCCGATTTTTTCCGTACTTAAATTGTTATATTTTAGTTTTTTCTTGAAGAATTGTGTTTCCTAAGACGTGCCAGTGCCTGGCCTAGGCCTACTTTCAGAATTTTAACTCGTGTACTCAGGTTCCCATTGACTTATGTGTTAGAGATCAACCATAACGTTCATTGTGGGAGGTAAACGGACCCTAAATGTTGAATGTACTCTCTAAAAACAGTTGTGTACCAAAAGTACACAAACTGTGTACCCTAGGTACACATCGCTGTAACAAAATTGAACATGATATACAATCACTGTGTAGCTGTGGTACACAATTTGTGTAGAAAAAGTACATAAATTGTGTACTCCTGATACACATTTTTTGCAGATGTGCAATTTTGTACACAACTGTTTTTTCAGAGTAACGGCCGTCAAAATCAGGGTAACTCGGCTAGTAAATGGTGGAAAAATAGCCAGTCGATTTTCTTCATTCCATTCCTTTCCCATTCCTATCTATTTTGCTCCTGCTAAAGATAGTATATAGTTCCTTAGCTCCTAATCCTATATAGTGACGTCAGCTTCACTTTTGGTGAGTCTGTCTTTGGCTGGCATATCGACGGCTTCAATACTCTGAGACTGTAAGTCCTCGGACGGAATATCTGAGAAGATAAAGTGTCACACTATGCGAAAGACTGATAATCAGGCTACAAAGTAATTATAACAAAAACGAGGAGTCAAGTCATAAACACACATCGAGACGTCCTAAATAATTTACGCGAAACCGCGAAAACTCTATATATAGTCTGTACGTTGATTATTCACAAAGCATGAATACAAAGTAAATTTGAATTAAAAATATTTCCAAAAGTTAGATTGGGCTTTTTTTTTTATTTAGCAACTTTGGATTAGCAATATTTTTAAAGTTATGAGGAACTCCGTTGGGCTTTTTTTTAGAAACCCGTTCGGTTGAAACCACAATCCGTGTCCACTTCCGTGGACACTGTCCGTCCGTATTTTTTATGAATCCGAGAAATAGCACATGGCGCGTAAACTGATTTGTGAAAGTTTGAGGAACGGCCTTCAGGAAATCATGAACCAAGTAAATGTCATGGAAGGGACAGAGACAGACCCTGTCAGATCGCAGGAAGAAGAGGAGCTTGTGTAATTTTGTTTACAGTAGAATTACTTTGTTGTTGTTGTTGTTGTCACAGTACAGTCCGTGATCTCAGCGTCATGTATCCCATGTACAACAACAACAAACTAACAATTTTAGTAAACTTTGCTAGACTTTGTGATATTTTATTATCGGCACCACACAGCCCTTAATCTTACATCTAACCTCTAATAATTGACCAAACACTGAAATCAGAAATTATGTTTGATTGTGTTTAGAACAATGACATTGACAACAACAATGCCATCATGATTGTTGGGGGGATTTTCTTCGTCCGAAAAGCCTCAATTTAACACAGAACTAAAATGGGAAAACAGTTACAAATAAAAATTCAGCTCAGACCTTAACACTGTAACGTGTACGAGCAGGACCAGTCGTGGTGTTTACGAGAAAACGAATCAATAACCGGGATTGCCCACTGGCATTCTGGCCGTCACCGTCGTTAACCCCTTCACTAGTGGAGATCCGGGGCTCGAAGAGATGATCACAACCCTACAAGGATGACTGACGCTGATGTAAAGGTCTATTATGGTATATTCTGCACAAATGGTATACGCGGTTACAAATAATAGCGTAGAACTGCGTGGCTTAGACAGAATGCCTAAGGAGATGTAACGTTATGATATTTACATATATGTACAGACACTAGGGGAGTGTATGCAAATAAACTTGATGTATATATACACGTGATATGAGAGGGTGTGTGCATATAAAGTTAACGTACACTTGGT
>JAVTVY010004120.1:0-39681 GCA_036873755.1 Hanleya hanleyi | reverse complement strand
ACGTTCAGGTGGCCGGGAACATGCCGTGCGCGGATCCGGCACCGGTGATTCTGTGCCCAAGTGAAAAGAGACCACGTCTCCTGGAACAGTATCCGGGACTTCGTCCCCCCCAGCTTGTTGATATAGCTTACTACAGTCGTGTTGTCTGTAGCAATCATCAAGGATTTGCCGACCAGTTGAGGGCTCCAATGCTGGACTGCCATGTACACTGCTATCATCTCCAGCACATTGATGTGTAGTGTTCTCTGTTCTGGAGACCATCTGCCGGCTATCTTCAGCTGTCCCAGGTGGGCTCCCCAACCTGTGAGTGATGCGTCGGAGAATAGATTCTCGTCCGGCGGTGGCCACCGCAGCGGAATCCCGATCATAACGTTGTCCCTGGACTGCCACCATTCCAGAAACTGATGCAAGTGCCGAGGAACCGGAACCCAGGGGTTGATGGCTGGAGCTCGCAGGTACGGCTGTAGGTTGAACTGCAACGGTCGTAACTGGAGTCGTCCATACTGTGTCAGATCTTGAGTTGACGCTAGCAATCCCAGTAGGCTTTGCCAATGACGTAAGCGTTGCGATTGGGAAGATAAAAATCTTCGGACGAAAGGCTGTATCTTTGTCCAGCGTTCTTCCGGGGGCAGGATGATCCGCTTCCGTGTGTCGAAGACTGCTCCGATGTATTGGCGTCTCTGCGCCGGCTCCAGCTCCGACTTTGTTGGATGCGGAATGAACCCGAGATACTTCAGGACCTGTATGATGAACTGTATCTGGAGTTTGAGTACTGGCTTCCTTGGCCCCCAAACAAGGATGTCGTCGATGTATGCCTCTATGTTGATGGCCCTTAGGTGAAGAAAGGAGATGATTGGTGACGTGATTCTTGTGAAACACCACGGGGCTATGGAGATGCCGAACGGCAGGACTTGCCACTCGAACCGTCGTCCGGCGATGATAAATCGGAGATACCGCCGATGTCGAGGATGAATGGGTACATGGAGGTATGCATCTTGGAGGTCGACGGAGGCCATCCAATCGTCCGGTTGTAGGCGGGACCGTAATGCTGGAACCGATGTCATCTTGAAGTGGGGAGGTGGCTCCAGAACGTCGTTTAGTCGCCGTAGATCTATGATCATGCGAAGCTGACCTGTGTCCTTCTTGGGGACGAGGAAGACCGGGCTGTAGAATCCTGGACTTCCTTCTTCTACGGGTAACTCTCTGACGGCGTCCTTGTCCAACAATACCTGAACCGATTCCAGTAGTGTTTGTACGTGTTCTGGTCGAACTGGAAGACGTGATGGCTTGGGTCTTGAAATGAGCCTGGGGTACTCTCGAAAAGTGAGGGAAACTCCGTCTCTTAAGGACTCGATGACCCACTTGTCGCTTGAAATGAGCTTCCAGTTCCGCCAGAATATCTGTAATCGTCCGCCGACGACCGGATGATTGAAGTCCTGAAACTCTGGGAGGATGAAGGGATGAAGATGATAGGTTAAAAACTGAGGCTGTGGACCGTCAATTCCGACGGTCGGGCTTCCCTCTGCCCCGGTCGGAAGACTTTCCTCCTCTGCCACGAAATTGTGCCTTTCCGTAGGTCCGAAAATTCTGGTGGCTGTCCTGCTTCTGACTGCCTGAGTCTTGGCGTGGTAGCGGCGCAGAACGTCCTCCCCTGGTGGACTTGCCTTGGCCTTTGCCTTTGCCCTTGCCTTTACCCTGGCCTACGAGGGCTCCGATCATGCGGGAAGTTTTCTCGTCGTTAACAGCAGACATAACCGTGGGGATGGCCTGATTGAAGAGGTACCTGGATGAAATGGGCTGTTGCGCTAGCTCATTCTTCACTGAGCCCAAAACCTCAGACTTCGGATGCTTCAGGTAAGCCGTCCGTCGGGCCTGCACCAGTGTAGCGTAGGAGAAAAATCCCGTCTCCATGAGATCCAAGTTAGCCTTGTTCGTGGAGTCGATGAACGAAGTGAGAAACTCAATTTTCTTCTGTGAGAAGGTCAAAGATCCATCCTTATGTTTCTTATCTGGATCCTGGACTACCTTGGACATGGCCGCCAGGAACCAATCGGCGTAAGATGTAATCCTGTGCTGTGTCAACATCATGTCTTCCATAGCGCAGGCTTGCTTTTGCTGGAGTACTACTGCTGGCGACTTTGTAACGTTCAACAGCCTGTCCAGATCCGAGTCCGACTTCGGGGCTTTGAATGGCAAGTTGTCTCCGTGAAGGACGTAGGCCCTGTAGGGACCAGGCTTCAAGAGCGTCTTCTGGGTCTTGAACTGCCGATCCGTGCTGACACACAAGTCGTATGATGCTGGAGATGGAGGACATGTAGGCAGAGCTTCCTCCTTAGACGGCTCCTTCTTCCCGTAGAGAGTTGCTGCTGTAAGTCTCCTCCGTTTACGGGTGATATCCGACAGCTGGTCGGTAAGCTGCTTGTCTTCGCCAACCGCTGGTCTGGGCATTTCAGGAATCAATTCTTGTAATGCCGCTATCCTGGCTCTGAAGGAAATCTCTTCCTTGCCGCTGCTTTCTACCTCCGCCTGACGGGTGGGGGTCGAAACTTGAGATGAGGATGTCGCAGAAGTGGAGCGTCGTGCATGGCCCTCATCCTCCGAGCCAGACTCAGCACTGCTAGTAGAATGGGGTTGAGTAACCTCCGGAGCCTCCGTAGAAGGAACTTCTCCCGTGGTGATGGTTGCTGTTGGAGGCCTTCTCGGAACAGACGTCCGCTCACTCCGCTCCGCGGGATGGCTCTGGTCCCTGGCTGCATCCCCGGTCTTCTTCTTATCCCGATGCTCGGGTTTTTCATGATGACCCGGGCTGCGGTGACGGTGGGTATAAGTCCGTTCTCCCGACTCCGTATACTGTAGCCGATGACGGGAAACCGGTGAACGGCTCCTTTGCCTTGAGGTCTCCCTGTACCGTCGCTCTCCGTAAGGTGAACGGGACCGTCGCCTGGACTGATATCGCTCCCGACTTCGATGCGGTAGTGGGGATCGGCTTCGTCTATGAGACTTGGCTATCGCAGTACCGGTATACGGTTCCGTGGAACGGGTGTGACTTGAACTGGAAATCGACTCATGCCGTTCTTGCTGCTTCCGTTCCGCGTGAGTCCGTGTCCTGTCAGATGCGGAGTCCCGGCGATCTGTATAAGTCCGTTCCTTGTGGGTCCGTGACTTCTCAGATGTCCGTGCTGTAGCCCGCTGCGGGGTACGGCTCCGAGTACTGGTCTCAGGATGAGGTTCCGTGGTACGGCTCTCTGTATGGGTCCGTCCATCGGTGTCCTTATAGGCTTTCGGCTTCTCCAGCTCACGGCCTTTCTTCGTGCGGTGATCCCGGCCAGCTGTTTCCTTGTCGGGGTCCCGCTGTGATGCCGGAGTCCGGTGGCTTGGTCTTGATTCCCGGACTACCGTAGCCGATTCCTTCTGTGTCCCCGGTATACGGCTGTCTTTCGTCGCTTGCGGAGACTTGGAAGAACAGGAGTTGATGTCCGAGGAATCGGCTTGATCTGTGTCTCTGCCAGGCCTACCTTTCAGGTCAGCTGGTTCAGTCGCAGGAACTGTAGACTGGTCTAGCTGAACGAAGTCCTCGCCTCTAGCAGGTGCTGTTTCCATAGGAACTGTGCCGCTGGGCTGTATGACCGGACTCGTCAAGTTGGTAATGTCCATGTCTTGATTCCATGCAAGATCGTCGAATAGGGCCTGATTAGCATGAGCTCTTTCTGTAGGTCCTTTCTTCGAATCGAGGCCGGCAGCTCTCAGCAGAATGCTACGCCTAGCTAAAGCATAGCTCGCCCAGGTCACGTCGTCCCAGTCGATGCACTCAGCACAGGTCGTCTCTCTGTAACATACCTGTGCTCTGCATTTAAAACAAGTTGTATGTGAGTCTTTTACGGGCCAAAATTGACGACAAGATTCACATCTTTTACTATTCTTAATAGTTTGGGTGACTACGTTAGCCATGCTTGACTTACAATACCAAAAAAATAACCCTAGGGTGCGTCTATATAAGCCAAACACTTCGTTTACAACGGAGCTCTTTCAAAGCAGGTCTAGCTAGCTGGACTGCAAAAGAAAAAGAGAATGGGACATGCGCGGAGAGCACGCCACCTAGCGGACGATCCAGGGGACCGTAAGGGGAGTTAATTTGTTTGCAGTGGATCTCCAAATGGAGGAAAAGTGGCATTAAGTAACAACGGGTGTCGTTTTAAGACATAAACAAGTTATGTTTAATGATTTCCTGATTTTGGGGTCACAGCGGCCTTAACCTTGACCTAAATTTTGGCACATGACACATCGTCTTCCCTCAATGTATCAATGGACACAAAAAAATCATGATTTTTATGAATTTCATGATTTTGGGGGTCACAGTGACCTAGACTATAGACCTTGACCTAAATTTTGGTACATGACAAAACGGCTCCCTGTAATTTCTCAATGGACTCAAAACATCATGATTTTTAACAATTTCACGATTTTGGGGTCACAGTGACCTTGACTGTTGACCTTGATCTACATTTTGGTAGGTGACACATCGTGTCCCACTAATGTATCTACTGACACAATAAATGTTATTTGTATTAATTTCCTGATTTTGGGTCACAGTGACCTTTGTCCTTCGACCTTGACCTATCTTCCTATCGACATTTCCACCTCTTGAATCCACTCAAAAAATTAGAAATTTTTAATGATTTCCTGATTTTTCGGTCACACTGACCTTTGACCTCTGACCTCGACCTACATTTGATAATGCAACACATCGTTCCCCCCTAGGGCATCCACTCACCAAAAATTGGAACTGTAGATAGAAAACTGTCAATGATCAATGATTTCCTGATTTTAGGCAACAGTGACCTTTGACCTCTGACCTCGACCTCAATTTTGGTACACGACACATTGTCTCCACCTAGTGTATCCACTCACAAAAAATTGCAAATGTGGATAGAAAACATTCACAGATATAGACCGGACACAAACACTTCAGTGCTTTCCTGTTTTTGAGGCCAGTGACCTTTGACCTCTGACCTCGACCTTGATTTTGGTACGCGACACATCGTCTCCCCGTAGGGTATCCACTCACCAAAACTTAGAACTGTAGATAGAAAACTGTCCCAGATATAGACCGGACACGAGGGACGGACAGACGGACACACGGACAGACGGACGGAAGCCGCAATCACATAATAAAAAATTAAAAAAGATTTCCGCCCAATCAGAGAAACCAGTTCTGTCATTCATCGTAAATCTCTTGATGCATCAATGATGTATACCAAATTTTACATCAAACACTTGAACGGTATCCGAGATAGAGATCATTAATGATTCTGCATAAATTGAAGATGGCCGCCCATCCTTCCAGTCAGTCATAGGAACTGATGTGGTTACTCATTGTAAGCCTCTTGATACATCGATGCTGTACACCAAGTTTTGTATAGAACACTTAAATGGTATCAGAGATATATACATCATTAAAGATTTTGCATACATTAAAGAGGGTTGCCAAGGTTTCCACCAAATCAGGGAAAGTGGTTCGGTCATTCTCTAAAGTTTCTTGATGTATCGATGATCTATACCAAGTTTCACACTAAACAGCGAAATGGTATCCGAGATACGCAAGATTAATGGTTTCACATAAATTAAAGATGTCCACCAAAGTTTCCACCCAATCAGGTCCAGATTCAATAGGGTTCTGGGTCACGAGCATATGGATGTGCACTGCAAGTTTGGTGTGCCTAGGGTAAGTCGTTCTAAAGATATCTTGATAACGAGAAAGGTGTGATGGACAGACAGACAGATGAACGTACATGCTGACAATACCCTTCGGCCGAGGAGTAAAAATGTTAAAAGTTTGATTCACATGTAGGATTGAACAACCATACAGTACAGCCATTTTGGATTCAGGCTTTATGCTTCTTTGTGAGTGTCATTCAAATAAACACAAAATAAATCAATATAACTGTAGTTTCCAGTGATGAAGGTATCCCTCCCCAGATAAAGAGGGGTACATTATTTAAAGACCAGCTTCAGTATAGGCATATGAGACAACAATCAACGGCAGATGTTTGATTTTCTACAGAAATACAGGAAAGAACTCTAGTGAATTCCCCAAATCCAAGTTTAGCAGAAGCCCATGACCAGATGTATGACAGGTAAAAGGTCATCACACCTGACCTAGGCCTTAAGTTATCATTGTTGACTATGGTGGAACAAGCATTTGGGTGACAAAAATAACATAATCTGAACTTGGGGAATAACTGACTCAGTGATTTTCGATAGGTTTCTACTCAGTTTGGTGTTGCTAGGCATAGTGGGAAAATGGGGGTGAACATGATGACAATACCCCAAGGCCAATTCATTATAATTCTACTGACTGTGGTGTTTGCCCCAAAACATATTCCATTGGCTTGCACAGCATGAAAAAAGTTACTTCCTTTAATGGAATTATGGAGAAAATTACATTTTGTGACAGGAGCTCTGAATCATTAATATGACTCTACTGTTTAAATGTACATTCACTGATGTAACACGGTAAATAAGTGCAGTGTGACAATATCATGTATACATTCATATTCTACTACTGCTGGCCTATCTACTTCCTGGTCACTGTTCTTATTTAGCTAGACATAATTAATTGGTTAACTGAAAAAATAATTCTTAATCAAGCAGCTGTACAAGTATATGTTTTCTGTGAAAATACCCTGCTAATTTCACAACTCCATTTTCTAAGCACCTCATTATGTTTGCAGTTGTATATGTATCCAAGAACTTAGTCTTTATATGAGCTGATGCCAGGAGGAAAACTCCCCATAAACTTGCATTTGTTTTCTAAGACAACCTCCATCTCATTTGCACCCCCCCCACAAAAATAAAAATACATGTAGACTTTACAATCCCAGACTTGAATAAAATGAAGTTAATCCTTTAAAAACAAAGCTGTGATGTTGCATTGAGACTTGGCTCGTAGCAGTTTGTTCTTCCACTATTTCCTATTTTTTCAGCATGGGGCAGATTTTTAACTATTGGAAACTGGTATAAATACTGTGAATATGAATCAAATTATGCTACAATTCCAAGAAAGACCATAATGCTTACATTTATGATAATTTGGCAAATTCAGATCAATAGTCTTCCAGTTATACTGATTACAATTATATCCTAGGCTGAAGATATAGGAAAGAGAGTGAAATGAACACAGCAAGGAAGCAATCAGAGATTGCTCAATTGTATGCCCCCCCTTCCGCTTTAATCCGACACTGCCCCGCCATTGTTCTGTTCTGTATTGGTCGGTTCACTGGAGGCCTAATTTGGATAATTATAAAAATTCTGTTGCCGTCACTTTTTTTGGCATGCCTCGCAAATTCCAAGTATCGACAAACAAGTAATAATAACAATTTTATAGCCATTTTCCCAGTCCAAATCGGTTATGGATTGAGACCAGCCTGAACAAAATAAATATATCCCATTCACTTAGGTTTGATGTACAAAGGGCCATAACTCTTGAAAATATAACCGAAAGCAGGGAAACTTCACGCTGCACAACTATGGGACATTGACCACATATCACGCAAATTCCATACTTGTCCATACAAAATTAACCGAGATCCAGCCAGGACAAGTCCCATTCACAGAGATTTCAGATAAAGGGCCATAACTCTTGAAAATTATACCATAACTCGGAAAAAGCTCTACGCTGCACAACTACGAGGCACTGGCCACATTCCATGCAAGTTTTAATCCTGTCGAGATCCAGCCCAGACAAGTCCCAATTCACAAATATTTCAAGAACAAAGGGCCATAACTCTTGAAAATATACGCGAAACGCGGAGAAACTTCACGCTGCAAAACTACAGGGCACTGACCACATATCCTGCAAATCCCATACTTGTCCATACAATATTAACCGAGATCCAGCCCGGACAAGTCCCAATTCACAAAGACTTGAAGAACAAAGGGCCATAACTCTTGAAAATATAAGCGAAATGGGGAGAAACTTTACGCTGCACAACTGTGGGGCACTGACCACATATCATGCAAATTTCATACTTGTTCATACAATATTAACCAAGATCCAGCCCGGACAAGTCCCATTCACAGAGATTTCAGATAAAGGGCCATAACTCTTAAAAATTATACCGGAACTCGGAAAAAACTCTACGCTGCACAACTATGAGGCACTGGCCACATTCCATGCAAGTTTCAATCCTGTCCATCACATATTAACCATATTAACCGAGATATCGCGCGGACAGACGGATGGACAGACGGACGGACGGACGGACAAAGCGATCGCTATATGCCCCCCCTCTAATTAGAGGGGGGGGGGGCATAATAAATGAATGAATGCACCTGCTGGTATTATTGGCACAGTTCTATTGTTAAAGGATTAAGTTAAATTTTGCGCAAGTTCGGGACTGAAGATGGCTGAATGAGGATGGTGAGAATGACAATCATAAGATGACTGAAGAAGGTTGATACAGGAGGATGATATAAAGGTAACAGGTTAAGGCAGCTAAACGAGGATGACATACAATAAACAGGTGATGGTGGCTAAACGAGGATGGTATACAGCAAACAGGTGAAGATGGCTAAATGAGGAAGGGAAACAGGCAATAGGTTAAGGCAGCTAAACGAGGATGACATACAATAAACGTGATGGTGGCAAAACGAGGATGGTATACAGCAAACAGGTGAAGATGGCTAAATGAGGAAGGAAAACAGACAACAGGTTAAGGCAGCTAAACAAGGATGACATAAAATAAACAGGTGATGGTGGCAAAACGAGGATGGTATACAGTAAACAGGTGAAGATGGCTAAATGAGGAAGGAAAACAGGCAACAGGTTAAGGCAGCTAAACAAGGATAGCAAACAGGTGAAGGTGGCAAAACGAGGATGGTATACAGGCAACAGGTTACAAAGGCAGCTAAAGGAAGCTTCTTGAAATTAAGGCACAATAGGAACTGGCATAAGGCATTCCAAACGGTGTGGCATGGTACACTGAGTTGGAACTCCTAGGAGTGAGTGAGTGAATAGAATTTAACATCGCATTCAACATTATTTCAGCTATATCGCGACGAACCAACTGAGCACCACCAACCCAAGCTGCGTTCCTGCTTCTTCAAAGAAGAAATCTTTGAAGCAGCATGGAACCAGACACCCTCCATCCACCCTATAAAACACTGAGGACAGCATACAAGACAAAGACAGGATGCTTACATGGTGCAATAGAGACAAGTGATATTACAGTGCTAGACATCACATTATCAAGTTCCTGTTGCTCCTCAGTAAAATGCATTGAAGCAACAGGAACCCCTAGGAACTCCCTGGCATCCTTTTTTGAACTCACTAAAGAAAGGATGGCTTATGGCTTGCCATACAATAGCACAGAGGGAATGGCAGGGAATGGCATATTTCCAATTGGAACACCTGTCCATGCTGATCAAAACACCACACTGGACAGAGTGTATCCCATTTGGATAACCCGCATATGCCATTCCTACCAAGGAACTCATACCCTAATTTCAAGAAGCTCACTAAATGAGGATGGCATACAAGGTGAAGGTGGCTAAACAAGGATGGTATACAGGTAAAAGGTGAAGGTGGCTAAACAAGGATGGTATACAGGTAAAAGGTGAAGGTGGCTAAACAAGGATGGTAGAACGGTAACAGGTGAAAGTGGTTAAAGGATGGTATAAAGGTAACAGGTCATGTTGGCTAAACAAGGATAGTATACAACTAGAACTCATGGACTTCGAAAGGCCACCCTACATAGTACATGCAGGATTGCATTATTTATTTAATACACAATATATGAGCAGAAGATTCGCATCTTTACTCCCCAGACTCGTCACAGGAAATGCCTCCCTGGCAACAGTCGCCAATGAGAGCTAAGAACAATTATCAATTGCTGGTGATCCACAGATCTATGTCCTGAATGATTTGCACGCTAAAAGGCGGACAGATGCTCGTTTTTCTAAATAATTTGGTTTCTATTTTCCGGAAAGGCAAAAAAAAAAAGGTTCAGCATTTTCCGGAAAATAGATACCCTTGCCAAAATTTATTACAAGGTATTGGGAATGGATAGGACAAGCAAGGCCGCCTCAGAAACATCTCCCAGACAACACTCACTAACAAGAACTAAGATCGGTACCCAGATTGGAATAAATGAACTTGAACTGAACAGATATGTGCGGTCAAACATAGACGACGACTGTATTTATGAATATGTGGCTTTCTATACCCCCAAAAATAAAAAAATAAATCTCTGTAAAGTAGATACTCTGGCCAAAAATAGTTATTCTCAGCTACCGAGAATACAGACTTTTATATTTAAGAGGATTTCTCGGTATTCGGTCATGTTTTCTCAGTATTCGATCATGTTAACTTTATGGGAGCTTTCCCCTTAATTTCGATCTCATCACATCCATGAAAACAGTCAGTGACCAGTGTGTGTGAGGTAGCTCGACTGGAAGACAAGCAAAGTAGCTGATCTAAATCTAAGATATTTAATAAAAATTATTCTCTCAGAAAAAGAATATATCAGGTACATCTATATTTTTTTTATATATGGCATCTGGCAAGATAGGTACATCTATATTTTTTTATATATGGCATCTGGCAAGATAGATATATTCTGCTTGTCCTGTGATATGATGGAAGATAAACAGCTTCAAACCCTGGCCAACTTGTGTGCTGTTTTGCAAAATGAAATGAGGTAATTTAATCTTTATTTCATGAGTAAAAGGTACACGATGGTGTGAAGTCTACAAATTCGGAACAATGAGTGTAACGCATAAGCAAAGTCACTCCAAATAAAGTTAAAAACGCATATTGACAGTCTCAATATTTCGACAAAGTTATATTTGTCATCAAGAGAAATATCAAAACTGACCTCGTTTCATCCCTTTCTGTCATGGTCCATGGTGGTTAATTTATATTGGACGGATTATATTAGGAATTTAGGTGAGAAATACAGCTTCTTCAACAGAGCTTAACTTGGCACGCGTATATGACGACTTCATGACTTGTCTTCAGCCGCGAGAGATAAAAGACTTGGCAAGTATGTTCCGTCTATAATCTGCCTTGATTGTGATAATATAAAAACTTATTGAGACCTATGAATTGAGTCACAACGATCAATTGATCAAATAGGCCTACCGTGTTTATTACGGACAAAACTATAAAATTAGCGCCTTGCTCAACACACGATGTTTACTGAAAATTCCGCCATGATAACCATGCTCCTTCCGCTCAAATTTTGCGCAGTTGACCTTTGCGCACACCCGGAAGTACACAGCGAAAATGAAAGTGAGTGAATGAATCAACCTGTAACCATTTCGGTCATCTATACGCGGTAAGACTGACCCTGGGATCGTGTGTATCCATTTCAGACTACTTTCGGCAACTGCTAGAGGGAATTTCCAGAAATCAATATCACGTGACTTCGTCAGCCAATCCGCTAAAGTCTACCGACGTAACCCCAACGTAACCCGCCATTTTCGAGTCATGTGATGATCTACTTGTTCAAAATTACAGATCCACCACACCTCTTGGATGGTACGAAAGTTATTCATACATATATATTTTGTAAGCCCAGGCAATATCTGTTTTCGAGGTATGTATGAAAACCTGTTATTTATCAGAGTTTTTGAGTCTGTTCTTCGCCGGATGAAGGCCGAACAGAATCCGGTAAAACACCGGATATCGCTCCTCGATAATGGAGACACACGATTCGCAAGCCATCTTATGGATGGCGAAGTGTACGCAAATGTGAATGAATGAATGACGCAAGCTATCAGAGTATCCCCTGCCATGCACCAGGGACGAGACGTCGATCGCGATAATGTGATCCAACATTTAATCCACTGTATTGATATTCATACTTTGCAATTTTGACAGCGGCAAAAAAGATAATTTATTTAATAAATTGACTTGACGACGGTAACATACTGTATTCATTTTTACGCAAACAAAAAAACGTTCCCGCTTATTTAGTTTTGCGTAACCTCCGGGTGAACTGAACGATCGTTCGTGCAAACTTTTGTGGCTTGAACTGAAGCAGTCACCTGTAAGTATGAAGTCCTGGCGGCTTAGAGACTGATACATCACCTGCCAAAATGTATTCAAGCGTTCGCTGTCAGGCTATCTCAGCAACATGACCGAAATGGTTACAGGTTGTGGAGGCAACCTGTAACCATTTCGGTCATCTATACGCGGTAAGACTGACCCTGGGATCGTGTGTATCCATTTCAGACTACTTTCGGCAACTGCTAGAGGGAATTTCCAGAAATCAATACCACATGACTTTGTCAGCCAATCAGCTAAAGTCTACCGACGTAACCCCAACGTAACCCGCCATTTTCGAGTCATGTGACGATCTACTTGTTCAAAATTACAGATCTACCACACCTCGTGGATGATACGAAAGTTATTCATACCTATATATTTTGCAAGCCCAGGCAATATCTGTTTCCGGGGTATGTATGAAAACCTGTAATTTATCGGAGTTTTCGAGTCTGTTCTCCGCCGGATGAAGGCCGAACAGAATCCGGTAAAACACCGGATATCGCTCCGCGATAATGGAGACACACGATTCGCAAGCCATCTTATGGATGGCGAAGTGTACGCAAATGGTTGTGGAGGCTGTATCAATTTTTCTCGTAAAAGTCTCGCGAGAGCCCAACTCCCACAATGCTTTGCGTATGCGCAAAGAGGTTTCCGCGCAAGTTGTTGTTGCAACTGGGCTTTTTCAAACCGGAAGGGTAGAATTTTAGATGAACAATTTGGACTTGAAAGACACACTTCCGTTCATCTGAGATAGCCCAAATTCAATCCCCAGCTAGATATAAACCTCCTCTCCATTTTATCCAGGGGTTTGAACTCGGAATTCTGCTTTGTTCTCTCGGAAATTCTTGGAAACCAAGCAAGACTGCCCCATAGACTAAGCCCATTCCAATAAGGCCCCCTCCCCTTCGGGGGTGGCCTTAATAATAGGTGAGGTGGCTATAAAACACAGATTGCATAAAGGTACATGTAACAGGTCAAGTTGGCTGAACGAGGATGGTATATACAGTAATAGGTGAGATGGCTAAACACGGATTGCATAAAGGTAACAGGTCAAGTTGGCTAAACGAGGATGGTATATACAGTAATAGGTGAGATGGCTAAACACGGATTGCATAAAGGTAACAGGTCAAGTTGGCTAAACAATGATGGTATACAGTTAATAGGTGGAGGTGGCTAAACGAGGATGGTATACAGGCAACAGATGAAGACTGCTAAACGAGGATGGCATGCAGTTAACAGGTGGAGATGGCTAAACAAGGATGGTATACAGGTAACAGGTAAAGGTGGCTAACGAGGATGGAATACAGGTGAACGGTATACATGAAGGTGGAAACTAGAATGGTAGAAATGGTAGCAGGTCATGGTGGCTGAACAAGGGTGGTATCGAGGTAACAGGCGAAAGTGGCTAAACAAGGAAGGCATTAAAGGTAGCAGGCGATGGTGGCTGAACAAGGGTGGTATAGAGGTAACAGGTGAATGGCTAAACAAGGAGTGAGTGAGTGAGTGAATAGAATTTAACGTCACTTTCAACAATATTTCAGCTATATCACGACGAACCAACTAAGCACCACCCAGCCCAGTTGTGTTCCTGCTACTTCAAAGAATAAATCTTTGAAGTAGCATGGAACCAGACACCCTCTATCCATCCTATAAAACACTGAGGACAGCGCACAAGACACAGACAGAACGCTTACATGGTGCAATAAATACAAGTGATATTACAGTGCTAGGCATCACATTATCAAGTTCCTGTTGCTTCTCAGCAAAATGCATTGAAGCAACAGGAACCAGTGAAGTCACCCAAGGCTAAACAAGGAAGGCATTAAAGGTAGCAGGTCATCATAACTAAACAGACAACAAGCGAAGGCAGCAAAACGAGGATGGTAGACAGTTAAGAGGTGAAGGTGGCTAAATGAGGATGGTACATGTATATTAGGTATCAGGTATTGGGGGCTAAACGAGGATGGTATACAGGCAACAGGTAAACGCAGCTAAATGAGGATGGTATACAGGTAACAGGTGAGGGTGGCAAACGAGGATGGTGCATAGGCAATAGTTGAAGGCAGCTAAATGAGGATGGTATACAGGTAACAGGTGAGGGTGGCAAACGAGGATGGTGCATAGGCAATAGTTGAAGGCAGCTAAATGAGGATGGTATACAGGTAACAGGCAAAGGTGGCTGAACAAGGATGGTAGAAAAGTAACAGGTAAAGGTGGCTAAATGAAGATGGTATACAGGTAACAGGTAAAGGTGGCTAAATGAGAATGATGTACAGGTAACAGGTAAAAAGGTGGCTAAACGAGGATGGTAACAGATAACGGTGGCTAAATGATCATTTGAGGATGGTATACAGGTAACAGATAAAGGTAGCTAAACGAGGATGGTGTGCAGGTAACAGGTAAAGGTGGTTAAACGAGGATGGTATATACAGGTAACAGGTGAAGGCAGCTGAAAGAGGATGGTATACAGGTAACAGGTGAAGGCAGTTAAATGAGGATGGTATATACAGGTAACTCGTAAGGTGGCTAATTGAGGATGGTATATACAGGTAACTCGTAAGGTGGCTAATTGAGGATGGTGACCGTGTATAGGCAATAGTTGAAGGTAGGTGAATGAGGATGGCATACAGGCAACAGGTAAAGGCGGCCGAAGACGGCTAGAGGAGGATGATGTATCTATAGGTTACAGGTGATGATAGCTAAATGAAGATGATACCCACAGGTAACAGGTGAAGGCTGGTGTTCAAGTAAGAAGTGAAGGTGACTGAGAATTACGTGCAGGATTCATAGACAACCATATTTTTAGCTTCTGTCTAGTTTGAGTTGTTTTCTTGAGACAATTGAGTTATTCTTTTTTTCCCCCATTGAACCAAATAGTAATATTGAGCTTTTTTATGTGTAATGAGAAGTCTAGTTCTAATTTTGAACAATAAGCAGATTTATTAAATCTTTTCCTATGTCCAGCTTGCCTTGTGAACTGAAAACTTGCCAGCTGATCAACATCTGGTCACATCTCTGAATCTCATTGAGGATGAAGGTCATTTATTTATAAAATTTTGATTATCAGACATATGATAGAACACAGATGGCAACAGGCTGAACTAGGGTGATACATAGTTATGCTAAATGGGTGAAAATAGATTTACCTGATATCTTTGGGTAAACAAGATGTGTCTTGTTTCTGTTCCACCACAGCCAGCATGCTGAGGGTCTTTAGTGTGGGTGCTGAAATTAACACATTATGGTATTAATTACAGGTAAGTAGGAGCTAAATCAATTATTATGGTCAATGGGGAATCAACACCAGTTTTGATAATGACAGAGAAATGTAGCTTACAGGTGACAACATATTTACCAGTAATGTCCAAAGGCCAGAAAATTAACACCAAATTTAACACCAAGCTTTGAGACTTCTGTTTAATACTTTTGTTTTGGTCATCAATTCAGTTGGTATAGGTTCATCGTTAACTTTACCAACAATAACAGTTCAAAAAACCCTCACCCTACCAGCTTACATAAATACTGGTAATATCACACAATCTCACATAGCCACCGTAGAACTCTCCCCTGGCATCATATAATATGTACAGTCCTTTTGGAGATAGCCAACTATGAGGTCCCATGCTATTTCTCTCAATTGCAAATATATAAATGTGACAAAAATAATCAGAAGAATAATTATACCATGCAATGGCAAATACGTAAGCTACTAAAGCATGTAGATGTACCATACATTCAGAGTTGGTCATCAAGTAGTAAAGGAGGGTGCATGTCTAAAGGTGCAATGTTGTTTCCTGGGGAGAGTATACAATTCTGATGGAGAGAGTGAGTGATTATAATTTAACGTTGCTCTCAACATTAATGTTTCAGTCATATAACAAAGCTTGGATCCTTACTTCCCACATCCAGGACCCCACATGTACAGTGCAACGGATAGTTTGAGTGAGCTAAGTTTTAACGTCACTTTTAACAATATTTCAATCATCTTGAGATGAAACAACAAGGCACTCCCCAGCAAAGTTGCATTCCTGTTGCTTCAAAGAATCAAATCTCTGAAGCAACAATTGGAACCAAACACCCTGCCATCTACCCTATAAAACACAAAGGACAGCCCACAAGATTCTGTCACCGCATAGACAGGGCGCTTACATTGGTGCAATAAAGACCAGTGCAATTGGTTTGGTTTGATTGGGCACTCCATCGTAACACAATTTGGGCACTGGTTATACAGAGTATGCTGTGCAAACACACTGCTCTACACATGCTCCCTCGTACCAATGAGGCATAGCCACTGATAATAAATATCTGTTCCCCGTGATATATTCTTATCTCTGTATCCATATCATCTAACTTTAATTACAGTGCTAGATACCACATTATCAAGTTCCTGTTGCTTCTTAGGAAAATGTTGGATATGCCTAGTTCTGAACAAAACATTTCGCCTTTTAACACCCCTGTTACTCGAGACATGGACCACAAAAGAAATGGATGAATGACCAGATGTACATGCTCATGACACGACAGCGCAACAGACTTCAATTTTAACATGAGGCTCTAAAAGCTATGAACACCTAAAAGCCAATACTAGTCAACAATATAACAACATGACTCACAGAGCATTATACTTTTTATTGGCCCAACATTAGCAGCCCAATGTAGTCCAATATAAGCCCACTGCCTACCATATCATTTTATCAGAATGATATGAAGTATAATTTATGATTTGCAGGAAGTAGGGATATCATACAGAGAACGCCCGGTAATAATATGATATTATGTTATGGGTGTATTTGACTTGACGACATATTGATGCTGAGTCTAGCAGTGGATTGTTGTTATTTTTGTAGTCGGCAAGAACATGAACATTAAATTTTGTGTGAAAACAACAACGAGGAACTGTAAAACTGTCACCAGGTGACCATGCCCCGTCTAGTTACTGAACCAAGTGTGAAATTTCCACCAACATAGAATGTATGCAAAGGAAGATTTTTGAGTAATTTTGTGTCATGATTTTCCAATGAAAACACAACAAAACTGGCATTGTGTCATGAAACATGTATGGTTTGCTTCTGACCCCACGATTTCCAGGCATGTGCAGTTGATCAAGGTAGTGAAGATGAAATGTCAAAACAGTTGAATTATGTTCTTGAGTTTATTGTAGATTCGGTACCTTTCAGCAGTCGACTTAGGTGCATAAGTTGACACCTTCAGTTCAAATACATCCAATACGAAGCTGCAAATCTGAAAACCCCTCGGCTCTGGGCGCCGGCCATTCATAATGTATTTAATTTGAACTGTACTACTTTGAAGATGTCAGGAACACCAAGCAATCAAGTGACAATCTTTCAGATTATTAAAATTTTGCAATTAGAAATGGTCCCCAAGGTTCTGTCCAATCAGAGAAACAGGCAGTTATTACTTGTCTCTTGATGTATCCATGATTTATACCAAGTATCATACTGAATACTTGAACAGTATCAAAGGATATATAGATCTTCAATGATTTTACATAAATTAAAAATGGCTTCCAAAGTTTCCATCCAATCAGAGAAAATGGTTCTGTCATTCATTGTTAGTCTCTTGATGTATTGGTGAGGTATACAAATTCTTGCATCAAACACTTGAACAGTACCAGAGGTATAGATTTTGCAAAAATTAAAGATGGCAATCAAGTTTTCCACCTTATCAGAGAAACTGGTCATTAATTTTAAGTTTCTTGATGTATCAATGATTTATAGTTTCATATGAAGCACTAAAATGGTATCAGAGATCATTAATGATTTTGCATAAATTAACATGAGGTGCAACAACCCCTCAGCCAGACAGTTTTAGTCAGTGTATCTTGGTACACAATAAATGAAAAATGCATATGTAAAAGCCTGAAAGATTTGGTTGAATGCAGAAGATGCTTTAGCAGTGGAATGTAAAAGATTAAAATATGATAAATTCAATGTGGGATGTTGGATGCATTGGAGGACTATAATAAATAATTTCACATATCGCGTGCAAAAAATATGGCGGAAGAACAAAAATATTCTGAACAAAAACAAAAGGCTTCGAGCCATTCTGACTTTGAACCCTAATAATAATCCGAACAATAATAAAAGTCTTCCGATTTTCATGGAAAGCCTAGTAATATAGAGTTTCTGATAGCAAAAACTGTATGAATCCCAGTGTACCTGTTGACTGTATGTCTCTTCCCATCTGTGATCAAGCAGATTCTGAATTTGAAGTCCCTAGCTGAGACTGTTTGGCTTCTATTGCGTTCACATTGCCATATGGACATTTCATGTGATGTTGCCATGGAAACCACAAAAATCATCGCCATGTACCCAAATTCAATAGGCTTGTGGTTGACCATCCAACAATCCTGCATGCCAAATCTGAAGTACCTAACTGAAACTGTTTGGCTTTTATCGCATTCACATCGCCATATGGACATTTTGCGTGACGTTGCCATGGAAACCTCAAAAATCATTGTAATGTACCCAAATTCGAAAGGCTTGTGGTTGACCACCCAACAATCCTGCATGCAAAATTTGAAGTCCCTAGCTGAAACGGTTTACCTTCTATCATGTTCACAGCATCATATGGACATTTTGCGTGGTGTTGCCATGGAAACCACAAAAATCCGTACAAAGTGCCCAAATTCATAGGCTTGTGGTTGACCACCCAACAATCCTGTGCACCTAATTTGAAGTCTCTAGAGGCAACGGTTTGGCTTCTAGACCGGTTACAAGAATTGTTGATGATTGACGACCGGACATTTTAGCGTGACGTTGCCATGGAACCACAAAAATCATTGTAATGACTAATGTACTCAAATTCGAAAGGCTTGAGGTTGACCACCCAACAATCCTGCATGCCAAATTTGAAGTCCCTAGCTGAAATGGTTTACCTTCCATCACGTTCACAGCGTCATATGGACATTTTGTGTGGTGTTGCCATGGAAACTACAAATATCATCACAATGTGCCCAAATTCTATAGGCTTGTGGTTGATCACCCAGCAATCTTGTGCATCAAATTTGAAGTCTCTAGAGGCAACGGTTTGGCTTAAGACCGGTCACAAGAATTGTTGACAACTGCACGTACATGCCGACGACAGAACCCCGCAGCCTAATAGGCTGAGGGGTAAAAACGGTCGACAAGATTTCCACCCAATCAGAGAAACCAGTTCTGTCATTCATTGTAAGTCTCTTGATACATCGATGTTGTATACCAAAATTTACATAAAGCACTTGAATGGTATCAGAGATAGAGATCATTAAATATTTTGCATAAATTAAAGATGGTCGCCCATCCTTCCCACCACTCAGAGGAACTGATGTGCTTATTCATTGCCAGTCTCTTTGATACATCGATGTCGTACACCAAGTTTTGTATAGAACACTTGCATGGTTTCAGAGATATACATGCATCACTGAAGATTTTGCATAAATTAAATATGGCAACAAGGTTTCCACCCAATCAGGAAACTGGTTCGGTCATTCCTTAAAAGTTTCTTGATACACAAGATTAATGGTTTCGCATAAATTAAAGATGGCTGACAAAGTTTCCACCCAATCGGGAATCTGAGGGGTGCTGAGTGGGTGAGTGAGTAGGATTTAATGTTGCTTTTAATAATTTTTCAGTTATATCATGACAGTGCCTACATGTACATGTGACAGAGTGCTGCCTTTGTATAGTGCTACCAAAGTGAAGCATCATGTCATGCCAAAGGCAGACATCATACTCCACCCAGTCACATAATCCTGACACCTGAGGCCAACCAGTCCTTGATCTATCCTCTTAATGCTGAGTGCCAAATGAAGAAGCAACAAGTTACATTTTTTAAGTATTAGTTATTACTCGTCGTCCCACTTGAGAGGTGGATGCACTAACCAAAGGTTCACGGGAGAGCGGTCTAGAAAAAGGCTGATGTGCCATTCAGATTATCGTTGCATAATTCTGAAGTCAATACTCATCAGGTTGCAAACTTTTCTCATGTAAATCACCCCTGTGCAGTATTTAACTAATACTACAGTTATAAAATTATTAAAATATACAGGTTTCTTGTTTGCCATGAGTTAGAGGTACAGCACATGACATCATCAAAGCATATTTGCAAACAGCATCCACTGTTCATGATGTGAACTTTGACCTGCCATATCTCAATAACCATCATTATGATCATGTTTCTTTTCAGAATTCAAACTGAAAGAGCACCTACATAGAAGACCACTTGGTTCTCCCTTTAAGTGTAGATCTATTGTGTATTCATCAAAACATTGTTTTACAATGCCTTCAACAGGATATTTTCACAATGGAATGTTTAATATCATGTATATTTGTACAGAACCAGTGCTATACCGGCTGCACTCATACAGATATTTGCTTGTTTATTCATAAGTAGACGACCACCGATTATTTTTTTTATGTTTGTCTTTAACAATCAGGGAATTGAAATTCCCTACAACTACAACAATAGCTCATTGTATGGACGCTAAGATTCTACAGTGTAAATATTTTATTTGAAGCTTGAGAAATTTTTTAACTTAAGTTGTTTACTGCTGTTTAGCTTGGAGTTAATGACAAAGCCAGCAGTATAACTTACTTTCAATGAAACACTTAAACCTGTCAGTTACTCAGTCACTCTGGGGGAACAACTTTGTCTTTACTGCTGGTACAAGTTCCTCACAGAACTACAAACATGTAACACACTTAATACAGTGAAACCTGTGTATACCGACCATATTACAGTGTCGGTTTTTACAGGCTTCTGGTTTATCAAGATTCAAAATACTGTTAAGTATTGAGACGATGGATAATGTCAGTATTTAGAGGTTGATCAGTTTACCCAGGTGTCAGTATTGAGACCATGGATAATGTCAGTATTTAGAGGTTGGTCAGTTTACCCAGGTGTCAGTATTGAGACCATGGATATGTCAGTATTTAGAGGTTGGTCAGTTTACCCAGGTGTCAGTATTGAGACCATGGATAATGTCAGTATTTAGAGGTTGGTCAGTTTACCCAGATGTCAGTATTGAGACCATGGATATGTCAGTATTTAGAGGTTGGTCAGTTTACCCAGGTGTCAGTATTGAGACCATGGATATGTCAGTATTTTGAGGTTGATCAGTTTACCCAGGTGTCAGTATTGGGACCATGGATAGTGTCAGTATTTAGAGGTTGGTCAGTTTACCCAGGTGTCAGTAATGAGACCATGGATAATGTCAGTATTTAGAGGTTGGTCAGTTTACCCAGGTGTCAGTATTGGAACCATGGATAATGTCAGTATTTAGAGGTTGATCAGTTTACCCAGGTGTCAGTATTGAGACCATGGATAATGTCAGTATTTAGAGGTTGATCAGTTTACCCAGGTGTCAGTAATGAGACCATGGATAATGTCAGTATTTAGAGGTTGGTCAGTTTACCCAGGTGTCAGTATTGAGACCATGGATAATGTCAGTATTTAGAGGTTGGTCAGTTTACCCAGGTGTCAGTATTGAGACCATGGATATGTCAGTATTTAGAGGTTGGTCAGTTTACCCAGGTGTCAGTATTGAGACCATGGATAATGTCAGTATTTAGAGGTTGGTCAGTTTACCCAGGTGTCAGTATTGAGACCATGGATATGTCAGTATTTAGAGGTTGGTCAGTTTACCCAGGTGTCAGTATTGAGACCATGGATAATGTCAGTATTTAGAGGTTGGTCAGTTTACCCAGGTGTCAGTATTGAGACCATGGATAATGTCAGTATTTAGAGGTTGATCAGTTTACCCAGGTGTCAGTAATGTAACGGTCAACCTGGAATTCCTAAGACGACGTTGTTGTAGAAATACCAAGCTGGTCGGTCAGAATGGCTGATTAATATTTTATACCAATCGCCAATAGTCAAATCAGTTCTGACACCACCGGTTTCTAACCGGAATTCCACATTTTATAATATTCTAAATAAATGAATAAAGGAAAATGTGATATGAATCTTCAAACGAAATTGTGTTTATTCAGTATAATTCACAGAGTGTTGTATTCATGAATGCTTCGGGAATTAGCCCGATCTCAGAATATGAATGATATTAATTAACCAAGTTATTTAAGTCAGAAGAAAGCAAGCTTTCGTGAGAGTAAGGGTCCGTTGTGTGTATGTTGTACTAGTTTCCTCTGAGCGACGGGTGTAGAACAACCAGCCTGTCCATTCAGCTGTATGCGCTCAACGGAGCAAGGGAGATAACTCCTGAATGCCAAACTATCGAACTGTATTCCTGTACATGATTTCTGTGCATAACCGAAAACGTTGATTGTACGTAGCTTGGGTGAATAACTCCGTGAACGGTGTTGACTTGAAAGGTATATCTTTGTAGGTGTAAAAACTCAGCTACAAGGTGCGGTGTATATTTAATATGCCATATTTCAATAGAATCTCATGTTATACTCTTCAAAGAACATTCCCTTGTACGGACCCCTGGTTGTATTTACGGGTGCGACCCGTGGTGTTCTGTGTGTAACAAACTCGGGCTTCCTTAGCATAAACTGGTTTCTTTCCTGGGCAGAAGTTATGCTTATTGAAGACCTTTATACCCTGACTTCAGCCACTGGGCAAAAGCTCTCTCATTTTCATCTGCGTAATTAAAACCCGTATTATTCCTTGATTTAGAGTTGGGGGTCGTTTATCAATTCCTCAAATAAGTAATTCTACTGGTTTATCATGGCACAGATATCCAGGCTGTAAATCTATCTGTAGGTTTTCTGATAGCTTATTTATAGCTGACCATTACTTTATCCAATCCACAGCAATAACATTTTAACCATCTGACTGGTATGTTCACCCCTGCTTTTCACCCGTGATTTCACCCGTGCTTTACCCGGACTTTACCCGGACTTCTATACCCGTATTTCCAAACCCGGGGTGAAAGTCACCCGGAGTCTCGGGGTAGCATTAATATATGTAGCTGGTATAAATCCGTTTATTTAATGTCAGGGCAGGTTCAATTACCTGTTGGTAATTCCGTGTTGCTAATAGAGTTGGCTGTTCTCATGGAATGCGACCATGCAGCTTGACTTAGTACACACCAAGTGACGACTTCTGTTCTGTTCTGGAATTTATACTTTCGCGGTCTCATGACGTCAGAGACACCTGTCGGCGTTGTCAGGGTACTAAAATATCCCCGAACCCTCAGGAGAGCTTCCATCGTAAGATGACCTAATTCCAAGTTAATCATCTACAATTGCTAGTGAATAAGAACAATATTCAATTCAAGTAGCTAATTCAATCATTTAGAAGTATCAAAACATTGCAAAAGTTACTCTAAAATTAGATGAGAACTGGTTAGAGAGTGAAACCTCGCTATCGATCTCTTTGCAAACATGGCGACCATCGGCGAGATCGCACGACAAAATTTGTGAATAAACTTGGATTTAACGAACATCTGAGAAAGTTATGACTCAACAATAACTTGATGAACAACAAGAATAATCCCCTAACCGATCACTGTAAGTAGCTACAAGGACAGATTGACATTTATCTTTATAAGAAACGAAGTTGGCACTGGTTTGCATAGTGCGTAGTTCTAATCTTTTGAGACTGACCGAATATATATTGAGAGAACAACAAGATGATTAAGAGTTAGCAGATAATAATTTATATCCGTTCTTCAAAGTGATAACAAAACATTGAAACTGTAACACTGAACATTGATTTGGAACACCACAATTTAACGGATTGTCACAGTAATGAGACCATGGATAATGTCAGTATTTAGAGGTTGGTCAGTTTACCCAGGTGTCAGTATTGGGACCATGGATAATGTCAGTATTTAGAGGTTGATCAATTTACCCAGGTGTCAGTAATGAGACCATGGATAATGTCAGTATTTAGAGGTTGGTCAGTTTACCCAGGTGTCAGTATTGGGACCATGGATAATGTCAGTATTTAGAGGTTGATCAGTTTACCCAGGTGTCAGTATTGGGACCATGGATAGTGTCAGTATTTAGAGGTTGGTCAGTTTACCCAGGTGTCAGTATTGAGACCATGGATAATGTCAGTATTTAGAGGTTGGTCAGTTTACCCAGGTGTCAGTAATGAGACCATGGATAATGTCAGTATTTAGAGGTTGGTCAGTTTACCCAGGTGTCAGTATTGAGACCATGGATAATGTCAGTATTTAGAGGTTGGTCAGTTTACCCAGGTGTCAGTATTGAGACCATGGATATGTCAGTATTTAGAGGTTGGTCAGTTTACCCAGGTGTCAGTATTGAGACCATGGATAATGTCAGTATTTAGAGGTTGGTCAGTTTACCCAGGTGTCAGTATTGAGACCATGGATATGTCAGTATTTAGAGGTTGGTCAGTTTACCCAGGTGTCAGTATTGAGACCATGGATAATGTCAGTATTTAGAGGTTGGTCAGTTTACCCAGGTGTCAGTATTGGGACCATGGATAATGTCAGTATTTAGAGGTTGATCAGTTTACCCAGGTGTCAGTATTGGGACCATGGATAGTGTCAGTATTTAGAGGTTGGTCAGTTTACCCAGGTGTCAGTATTGAGACCATGGATAATGTCAGTATTTAGAGGTTGGTCAGTTTACCCAGGTGTCAGTAATGAGACCATGGATAATGTCAGTATTTAGAGGTTGGTCAGTTTACCCAGGTGTCAGTATTGAGACCATGGATAATGTCAGTATTTAGAGGTTGGTCAGTTTACCCAGGTGTCAGTATTGAGACCATGGATAATGTCAGTATTTAGAGGTTGGTCAGTTTACCCAGGTGTCAGTATTAAGACCATGGATAATGTCAGTATTTAGAGGTTGGTCAGTTTACCCGGGTGTCAGTATTGAGACCATGGATAATGTCAGTATTTAGAGGTTGGTCAGTTTACCCGGGTGTCAGTATTGAGACCATGGATAATGTCAGTATTTAGACGTTGGTCAGTTTACCCAGGTGTCAGTATTGAGACCATGGATAATGTCAGTATTTAGAGGTTGGTCAGTTTACCCAGGTGTCAGTATTGAGACCATGGATTATGTCAGTATTTAGAGGTTGGTCAGTTTACCCAGGCGTCAGTATTGAGACCATGGATAATGTCAGTATTTAGAGGTTGGTCAGTTTACCCAGATGTCAGTATTGAGACCCTGGATAATGTCAGTATTTAGAGGTTGGTCAGTTTACCCAGGTGTCAGTATTCAAAGGTTTCACTGTAGTTCCATAAATGATCCAGTCAGCAGGACAGTTATAGTTCCAATATTTTCAATTTCCCATTTCTTGCCGTTCCAGGAATGCTCATGTCCCCCCCCCCCCCCCCCCCCGCAAGAATATTATCTTTTTTTATGCCTGATTAAAGGCTAAATTGGGAATTAAATGCCCCCCAAAATACACTATATGAGCAACATGTAATAGTGTTTCAAAAACACCACACGAATCAAGGGTAGCGACGGGCCTGCATGAACATGTTCAATAAGCAATACAAGTAATGTACATCCAGTTAGTCATTATTTGTTTGAATAATAACAGGATTTGTGCAAATCTATGGTAATGTCTTTGATAAAACTATCAACAGATGGAAGAACAGAGTTATGGCAGGAAATGAACTCAACTGCTCCTTTTTAAATTCTCCAACTAATGAGAACTATCCAAATGAACGATCCTGTTCACTATAATGCACATGTACCCATTGGCCCTAATAAATTATTATCGTACAAGAGTGCACCTTTTTTATCTTTTAATAAGCATTGTCCTTAAACTGGACTGGAACTCGGCCTAATTACAGATACCTTGTTTATTCACTAACGAGCCTCTGGCATTTATAGAACCACTAACGACCCTCCGGCAATATGGGATGGAGATAAACTGCAGCTCTCTGTGATTATGACAGAAGGCCAAGATTAAACGATTCAGTATTTCTTTGGTACAATGTAATGTATCACATTTATCTTCAAGGGAACAAGTAGAGAGGAACATCTCGTTTATCAATTAGCACATTACGTTGAATTCAGCAGATCACTTGACATGCTTGATGACAGCTTTGGATGTAAACAAAATATACATGGTTCAGAAGTTTTTCTATAGTTTCATTGTCCTAAAACAAAATTACACTTACAAAATTGGTGTAACATAAGGACAAAAGCAGAGGAAATGCATTCCCAACTGATATCTTGTAGCAAGGTAACCACATAGCAAATTTAAGATGAATCCACTAAGTTATCTAAGTTTATTACAGGAAACAATGAGTCGGACATACAGAGATCGGACTCTTCAGTTGTACAAGTAATGTATTGATGGCATTGTCCAAATCATACCAAGGTTCAGGTACAGCATGGATAATACCACACAAATCAGGTTAGGGCAAACCCTCTCTGTAAAATGGAGGTAAAAAATCAAACATTTATAAACAATGTTTCTATTTGTTACCAAATCAAACCTGTTTCAATTCTATGCCATTAATCTCCGTCAGGAAGATGATACAACGTAGAAAACGGAAGTTAAAACTAAAAGTTAGCTCCCCTAGCGGAGAGTTGTCCGCCCCTAGGAGAGCTCTCCCATCCCATTCCAGCAGGATTACTATATAGACTCTGCAGCAGCCATACTCGCCCTCTATTCTCATTATAATTACCGAGACCTGTAGTGTTTAAGGCCGGCATGAGGGGACGGAGGGAGGGCCAATCAAATTGAAACAGGTTTGATTTGGTAACAAATAGAAACATTGTTTATAAATGTTTGATATTTGATTCCCAAATCTTAAACCTGTTTCAATTCTATGCCACAGTACCAACATATGGAGGCGGGAATCTCGGCCTTGTGGTAACTCCCATAGCAGACTAGTAATCGCTGGAACGACACAGACATGGGTATAAATCTGAGACATTATTACTCAACAAGTTAAACCCTGGTCAAAGACGCATAGGGTAATTGAAGGAATTGATACAGTTCTACTTATCTTCTGATTGTCTCCATCCATGTAGCAGTGTTCGTGGCGTGGTTCACAATTCCACCAAGTTGTAAGGATACCCGGGGCAACATCGGCAGCAGAAGGTCCTACTTGGTAGACTCTGTATGACTAGGGGGAGTAAAAACGAACAGGCCTTTGCATACAGGGAGATCCTTGGTCGACCTTAAGTCAGGGGAGAGCGAATACTGGCTGAGCTTAGAGGGTCGCCAAGTCCACACCACTCTCAGTCCGCAAGCTTCTTGGGTCAAGTCACCATACTTGGAGTGATGAACGATGTGTTGGAAATGACCGTGCTTGCTCCCTGGGTCCTGCTACACATTCGTCAACTCTCTGTACTTGCATCACTAATGTTGACTCTAGGTCTGGAGCAGGTGTCTTTTGAGTTGAAAGCACAGAGGACCCAGCTGAGATCATCTAGAAGGAAGTCAGTTTCTGAAGAACAGAAGCAAATTTCAGTTAGGAGTACACCCTATCCCGGTGTTAGGCTTTCATTGGTGATTATAGAATCCACGGCCGGTCAAACTGACTTATTTCTACCTTCTGAGATGCCTATTATCATATAATATATGTAATAATAATAATATGACTGAGATGAGATGAGATGAGATGATACAGCAAGATGGCTGTCTTGCTGCGATGGTGACCATTTTGCCGCCCCCCCCTCTTTTCTAAAATTACTCATGTGCTGGGTAGCCACAGTGGCCCAAGCGTGATCACACTATTGATTGCACTGTCATATCCCTCAGACAGATATAGGTGAACGTGGAGTTAATTGTTCAGGCACAAGACAGGACAATGTCATGAAGGGGTCAGTTCTTCCATACATGCCATGACGCAGCGATGGCACGAATCACATTAGAAGAAGCAGAAGATAGTAGTGGGGCGTCAACGGTATATCTACCTTCTGCCAATTGATAAGACTATTTTATGGTCTTCTTCAACTACGCGGCTTTTTTTTTTTTTTTAAATGTCAAGCCTTGCTGATAGGCGAAGGGACAGAATAACCGTAGCCGAGAGCCGCGAACGGATCGGCACGAGTAAGATAGTGGCGGATGGCTCGAACAGGACATAGCAGAAGATCGTCCTCGAGTCATTTTGGCGATAAATTCAGGAATGGGCCGAAAAGAAATGCAGGACCGATCCGCTGTCCAGGACATAGAAGATCTTTCAAGAGCATGAAGTATAGACAGTCTGGACGCCAAAGCAAACGCCGCCACGACGGCCGTCTTATAAAACACAGTTTTTATAGACGCGGACTCTAAGGGTTCAAAAGGTGGTATAATCAGAGCACACAGAACCACACCGATATCCCATTTCGGTAACAGTTGGCGAGTACAACGCGACTGTAATGCGAAGGCGTGAATAAGAGCAGAGATATTATCGTTAAGGCTAATGTCGGAACCCAAGGTAAGACGTAACACCCTATTCAATTCATGCCAGAGCAGATCGACAGCCTTCCATGGTGCTAATATGAAACTCCCTATCCTGGTGAAGGTGAAGGATGAAGTCAATTACGAGGGAAATAGAGTCGGGAACGATCACGTCCTCGGCACCAGGACAAATATAGGAACGTAGTGAGTAAGATCCTACATATAATAAACAACCTTAAGGTTGACGACAGAACCATAATGTCAAAGTCTAACCATTGGTGTAACGGTTAATATAGGAATAAAGTACTTGATGGAGAGAGTCGGAAAAACTGTGCCACAAGTACACCACGAAGACATTGTGTTGATCAAGCACAATCCTAAGGTAAATGGATCTCAACATAATGTAAGTGTGATAAAGTCAACATGGTTCTGTGTTAACACTGTGCTGAATTCAATTAAAGGCGACTAGTCCGTCATTCACAATCCCGCCGTCGTCCTCAGAGAATATCCATGTCCATAATCCAAAGACCTATTCCATATAACAGTATTTAACCAAATACTGCTGATACCAATACAATTTTGATATTCTGAACTCCAGACTGGAAACAGCAAGGTCTGGACAGAACTCTCTTCGTAGAGTAAAGACGAACCTAAGTAAATCACATTGTGAAAAACCCGAGAGGAATTGATACAAGTGGAAAGTTGACGCCAAACGAACGGACTTCCCCTCCCACCGACGATCGACGATGGAGAATCAAAGGAAGTGCCGATGAATGGATATAAAATATGCAACTCGCAAATGAAGAAATGACGTGACAAACGGCGTTATGGCGTACCGGAAACGTCTAACCGATGTAATAGAATGACGCACAGGCGTATGAGAGACACATGACGGTGTAATGAACATGTCGTCAAGGTGTAATAGGAAAGCGTAATGTGAAAATGCGAGAAACGTTGTATATGATAAACAACGTAGTGATTTCCTCATTCACAACAACTTAATGTATATACATGCTCATCATAGAGCAGGATACAACTTATAAAAGCACACGACGTAACAGAAGGGCGTTGCAAACAGTAACCCCGAAGTCGATTATAATAATTTTCCTTCTCTTTAAACGCAGTAGAGATGAACATATTAAATGTTTGTAGCGTTAATCACCAAATGTAAGCTCAATGAGATAAATGGGATTATGGATCTTTGTGTCAGTGAAAATGAATAATGTATCAATGAACATGGTTACATTATGACCTCTCCCGATGTAATTTGTCTCCTGTACATGAGATTCAGTACTGGAGTTTTATATGGAGAGAATATAAAACATTTACAACAATGTTACTATTAATAACCAAATAGTCACACAACCGACATCCAGAACAAAGATTTTCCAGGTAACCAAGAAAGATCCTTAAAGAATTTTAAATTCCCGAAGAGAGGAAATACATTTAAGTCTCTCGCCGGCAGGAAAGTGAGGTTATTCAAAAATTTATAATTTGAAATGACCTAGCACGAACAATTTGTCGAGAAGAACAGTAAGAACATTACTAAAAAGCAGTTTGATGCTCTAGTAGACTGTACCGGTAATACATACCTGGTAGAAAGAAACCATAGAAGACTTCAAGACTCACGTGTCACTAGGCTTGATCCTTGGCCGGCCAATACCTTCCCACTCACGCTAGTAATTTCAAATTTTCTCATATGGAAGAAATTAAAATTAGTGCATAACTCCATCTGAATTATAAGCGTAATACAGTATACAGATGGAACCAACATGGTGTGAAATAAAACAAGCAATGTAATAATCAGACAATTGTGTTTCAAGAAAATCACACTTTCACATAGTGGGTGAATAGGTTTACTCACTCACGTAAACCAGCATAAGTGGGTGAATAGGTTTACTCACTCACGTAAACCAGCACGTGATCTCATTGTTGTTCGACACACCCTTAATTACATAAAGAGATCAGTAAAGAAGCTCATTAAGATGCGACACAGGGTCGAAGTAAATAGGGTTGAGTTGTGGTTACGTAACACAAACGCAACAATCATGCTTCATATTCATGTCAGTATGAAAGACATAAAAACCTCTGTCAGGACTCTCTTGAACACAGGATATCAAATATCACGAAATAATACTTGATATAACAAGAGATTACATTTTGGTAGGACCAAGGTGAACCAACCAAAACTGCAAGTCCGAACAGACACAACAACAACATGAAAATTTGACGGCTGCAAATAAAGTATCAGATCTCTCCGGCGGGAAGAAACGAAAAAACCCCGCCGATGAGGATACTATTTACAACCCTACTTGAGATATACACAAACTCAATGCATAAAATTCATGAATCAACGAAACCAAACCTGATCGTTTATTGTAGAGATCACCATCGGCCTTCAAATCTCAGCACTAAAAGGCAGACTTACAGAAATGCCGGGAACTAAGTACGAATCTGTCACAAATTGAGCAATAAAAACGAGGTCGCGAGAGCCCGTAAAAACCCACACCAAAACACAGCGGGTCGAACTCATTGTTCGTGTGAAGACGTGATATTGAATACACATTGTCTCCATCACGCAGGACTGTGTTATCAGAAAGCCCGAGATTAATATTGACTTTAGAAAATATATCGGGTAATAATTTCAAGATATAAGAATTTTGAAAACTCCGACAAGAGCCAATTTATTTCGCGACGTACGTCCGAAGACAATAAACACATGGCAGATGGAAAAACAGACCATGTGAAGTCTACAAATTTGCCCAAACAAAATTTTGACAAGACAGAAATGTGAAAGAAAACCTATCCCCAAAATATTAATTTAATCACCATCGAACCATTGACAAAAATGACATAGGTGAGACAACATACGGCGAGGAAGTATTCCTTCGTCTGACATTTAATACGAGGATTATTCGAAGTAGACGGCATATCCGGCAGCAACGCTAAAAGCGCATCCAAATTATCCGAAAAACCATCATTGACGTATGTTCCTAACTTTACACTGAAGAAAAAGGAATCACAGATGAACTCGACGAGACCGGTGTAGGAAAACGTCGAGTCGAAGTACGAGAACGGCATACCGGAGAACGGGAGGGCCGAAAAATAGAACTAGAATTCCCGGTCTAATTCTCACCGATTTCGTAAGCAGTATGCACTATTTTAATAAGCAATAATCGTCGACAGATTGGATATTTAACGATGGAAATTGATTGAAATATCAAACATTTATAAACAATGTTTCTATCTGTTACCAAATCAACCTGTCTCAATCCACCATTATACCAGTTTGACCTCATACCTGATAATAGTCTAGTTGAGAATATTTGATGAGATGAAAATAATGGTTTGTCTTTTAGATCATCACTTGTGACCATCCTCGTCAATGTGAATACTTTCAGTATATTTCCAATACAAATTAAACATTTATAAACAATGTTTCTATTTGTTACCCCAACTCAATCCTAAAATTGAAGTCCCGTAGCCTGTCATTTCGCTATTATAGAATCGCTGATTCATCGATAAACGAAACCGCAAGAGCAATTTTGACACTCAATGGTAGGTCTGAATAACCCACCATAAAACGAGAAACGGATTTAGAACTGCGTTCAGACAAGACACGTTTATTCCGTTTAGGTAACGGAGTGTGAAAACAAAAAAAAAACAAAGGAGAGGTCGAGCATGATATGCGAACCCACTGCATTTCATTGTCCGACGAGAACAATGGATTGCTAAGGCACGACAGGTTAGAGCAGTCTTTGTCGAGTAGACAAAGGAACCGGTTTGACTGCATACATAGCCAAACCTAGACATGTAGGCTGTCTAACTAGACGTAGAACCGTCCCGCTAGTATATTTATAGAGGCGGGCGAGTTCTGATTACTAAGACAATGGGAAACATTTATATAATTGCAACGATAACTTCGATAGCATTCAGGTCAATTACAAGCAATTCCCAACAGACGTCTGTCGACTTTCGAAACGGGTCGCCAGACGCCTGCAAAGGTAAGCCCGACTAGCCTGGGCGAAATTCCCCCACGCTAACGGGTCTCTAATATACACTCGGCGACCTTCGCCGATAACACAACTCTTTACAAGAAAACCAAACCGTGTGGGCGTCCAAACTGGACCACCATTTCACACACGAATTACATGCATTAGATATCGGAATCTCAGACATAACTAATGAAAGAATTTCCGACAATAATGAAAGAATTTCCGACAAGAAATAACACAAGTCAAAACCGATAAGGATACTGAGGGTCGTTACAACAACAACCCAGGTTGTATAAACACTTCCTTCCTGATGTGTACTGGTCGAGGTACAACAGAGAATAGAGGACGAGTATGGCTGCTGCAGAGTCTATATAGTAATCCTGCTGGAATGGGATGGGAGAGCTCTCCTAGGGGTGGACAACTCTCCGCTAGGGGAGCTAACTTTTAGTTTTAACTTCCGTTTTCTACGTTGTATCATCTTCCTGACGGAGATTAATGGCATAGAATTGAAACAGGTATAAGATTTGGGAATCAAATTGGTCGTATTTGCTCAATAAATCAGTTCACATAATGAATCCAGCAAAATCCTTCTGAGGCACACAGACATATATATCTGCTTAAAATGGTTGTAAAAAAATAAATTGTCATCTACATGTGTATCTGACTTGCATAATAGGACAAACATATGTCACGCTGTTTACACAACATTGATTGGTTCTCCAAATGGCAAGTTAATTTTAGGACATGGAACAATAGATAAATTAATGCGCCTGACGTTTTGAAGCATTGGTTGACAAGGAATCAAAAGTTATTGAGCAAAAACAACCCTTTTTACCTCCATTTTAGGTATTCTTGCAAAATAGGGTTCTTGCAATGGCTTTAATAAAACTGTAAAATTTAAGATCTTTGAGGATATGCTGAAGGAGCATTCAAAAAAGCAATGTTGAAGGGCCATTCAAAAATCAGTGTCGATCAAGTCGACGCATGTACATCAGCTGTCAGAACTTCAAAGTATTATTTGAAAGTTTCACAAATTTATGCTACCAAGGTACACCGGCACTTGATTCTATCTTAAATTCAGAGATATTCAGCCCATAAAACATGGTTATCATGAGTGACTTCGAATAATCTGAGAGAGGTTATTTTATACATCTTCACTGAGGAAAAGTAAAGTTAACTGTTATGCTGCGGGTGGCGTCAGCTAAACGTACCTAAAACTGCGGATCGCCACGATCGGGGCGACGCGGAAGTGAATTGAACACTGCTGGTCGCCATTATCGTAGCTTTACAAGGTGTCTTACTTACGGCACCTGTGATTGGTTAAAAGTGATGTAATTCTTGTGGAATCCCCTCATGAATATGAACTTCGACGTTTGTGAACGATAATCTGATTGGTGTTTACCGGAAAGGAGGCTGAACCACCTGTTCGTCCAAAATGGCGGCCAATGGTGACTCCGACTCGGGGTCCGAAAGTGGGGAGTCTTTTATCGGGTTTACACACTCGGATTTCGAGGTTTCAGACGTTTTCAGCGATGAATCAAGCGAGGATAAATCTAGCGAAGAAAATTATGATGAAGGAGACATACGCCCCAGTCAAAATAATCCTCTGCGTGGCTATACTTGGCAGCCGGTTCGAAATTTAGATGCGGACTCGTTCGATCAAACTAAAACAGGTGTGCCGGAATTACTTACTTGTGGACTGTCATCTACGACATTCTGATATAGCTGCAAGTGTTTATCAAATAATGATACAACTATTTTTTATTGAATTCTTGCATTTGTCATGTTTGTTTATATACGCGCCAGGACAGTGTTGTGAACTTGGAGAATAACCAACTTACCTGTTGATTGGATGCTACACCTGTAAATACCCGTGACATTTATCCATGTCCGTGACTTTCTTTATAACTTGGAGGGTTTGTCATGCTGAAGACAAGTTTCATTGACTTGTAAATTCTTGGCACACAAGAGAGTGTCAAACATTATTTGTGATAATGACTTGCATATCAATTTACCTGTTGATTAGATGATATTAGAGACTCACCTGTACACCTATTACATTTATTTGCATCCCTGACTTTGTCAAGAGCATGGTGTTGCAGAATAATCAACTCGGTATACTTAGTAAACAACAAGTCATGAAATTGGTGATTGTTTTGAAATCCACTTTATTTGAAAAAAATCCCCCAAAAAAGTCATCAGTCCATGTATTACTATTGCTATAATAATACAGCAGTCCTATGATAGTACAGCATATGAGAGAATCCAGCAGCGTAACAGTTAAATAAAATTAATTTCTAGCTTCCGTAGAAAAAAATGACAAGAGAGAGAGGCTTTTTTAAATCTTTTTATACGTTTATTTTTTTTTTGTCTTTTGCACAGATGAAATATCCATCTTGTCTGACAATCCGATGCAGTAGTTTAATATAATTTGCACCAAATCAAGACATTATTTTGACCAAAAAAAATGCTGAGAGCAATAACATGAAGCTGCGCTATCGAAACCCCTCGGCTCTGAACCCCAGCTATTATAATGTAAGGGTGTCTCTACCAATTGATTGGCTTGTGGGAAGAAATATTTACCCCTGGTATTGTAAGTGTACTTTCTTTGAAAAAAAAAAAAAGTTTTCCTCCCCTTAAATTAATTTGTTTCTGGAATAAATTGAAAGAGCTGTATCGATGTCTCACCAAAACAACAGTACACATGGCTAGATAAATACAGTACATGTATACTAAATGGCACATGTATGTCATTTTCAAAACAGATTTGCAAGCATTCTTTGCATTGTCTAAGAGAATAAATCAATAAATCAGTCATCCAATCAATAAATAAATGTGATAGTATACTAACATGATATAGAAATAATATGCAAACTTAACATAGGAATTAGTGGATTTTGTTAGACAAGGGGCATAACTCTGCAAAATACTTTCTGACACGACTCATTTTCGATAGGCATCTAGTGTCATTTTCAAAACAGATTTGCAGGCATTCTTCGCATTGTGTAAGAGAATAAATCAATAAATCAGTCATCCAATCAATAAATAAATGTGATAGTATACAAACATGATATAGAAATTATATGCAAACTTAACATAGGAATTAGTGGATTTTATTAGACAAGGGGCATAACTCTGCAAAATACTTTCTGACACGACTCATTTTCGATAGGCATCTAGTTCAGGTCAAGAGAAACAACTGTATCACGTTAGGATGTTGTATATGGAACGGTTCTGAAATTATCACAATAACAAATCATAAATGGATTTTTATTTGTAAAAAGGGGCATAACTTTGCAAAATATTGTCTGAGATGACTCATTTTCGATAGGCTTCTGATTTACGTGAAGATAAATAGATGTAACAAGTTTGGTTGCCATGCATGAAACGGTTCTGTAGATATCGCGGTAACGGATTTTATTAGACAAGGGGCATAACTCTGCAAAATACTTTCTGACACGACTCATTTTCGATAGGCATCTAGTTCAGGTCAAGAGAAACAACTGTATCACGTTAGGATGTTGTATATGGAATAGCGCATCTGCACACGCTATTGATGGCCTTAGACGTCCGTTTGAGATCACAATTTTTTATCCTTAACTTTTGTTATATTTCTTGGCATTTTCTGTTCAATGTTATTCTCTTCGATATTAGATTTGTATTTGTTGTGTTTAATATGGCTCATAGTCTTGTAGTGTACAATGTGTTAATGAATAATTGCTCAACTAAAGGTTTCCGACTGATACCCATTCATATCATATGTTTCCTCATGGAAAATGGGTAATGATCTTCAATTGTACAGGGTATCAGTCGGCACATTTTACTTAAGGACTCACAGTTGTAATAGTGGAAACAAAAGATCTTATGTTAAAGCCAATATGTGGCATAACCATTTTGACTATATTGGATGCCTGACCTGCAATCTTAAATCCTCCATAGTTTACGCAACTCTCTTGGGCCTTCAAAGCACTTGTACGAACAGTAACATTATTATAATTATTTTACTACTTCTCATTATGTGTGGTGATATCGAGCTCAATCCCGGTCCTGATATTTGTATTCAAACTAACGGACTCAGAATCCTCCATCTAAATACACGTAGTATAAGAAATAAGATGTCGTATATAGAAGACATTGCCGAAGATTTTGACATTATGTGCTTCACCGAAACTAACTTAGATAACTCGGTAGACGAAACAATTCTCATCCTAGATAGATGGGTTCAACGAACCTTTTAGAAAAGATAGGGATCCATTAATACTGAATGCATGGGGTGGAATCCTGGTCTATACTTCAACGCAACTTAAATGTAGTCGTGAACCAGATCTAGAAATAAACTATATGGAAACAATTTGGATAAATATCGAGCTTAAAGGTAAGAATCTATTACTTAATGTATCCTATATTCCCCCTAAAAGTCCAGCTCAAACATATGAATATCTTGAAAATATGATAGAAAATGCGCTTGATGTTCAATCTAATGTTATAATATGCGGTGATCTCAATGATGATCTTCTGTACGACAATTCGCGCTATCTTAGTCAAATCTTCAGTCGCCTCAATATCAATAATATAATAAACGAGCCAACCAGAGTAACAGCCTACTCAGCCACGTTGTTAGATCCCGTTATCATTACAGATACCATCAATGTTCAAGACTGTGGAGTTATTCGAGTTGATAGAGAGATCAGTGACCACAGAGCCACTTATATTGAGGTATCGGTGAAGCATAATTTAAAACATGCATACACTAGACAAGTTTGGATTTATAAAGCAGCTAACTTTGACACTTTTAATTCCCTAATAGCTAACTTTGACTGGGCATCATTCCTAGAAAACTCTACAGATGTTGACGAAGCTGCAGAAAAATTTAAAGAACAGTTTCTTGATATTGCAAAAAAATGTATTCCATTAAAAACAGTAACAATTAGGCCAAAAGACAAACCCTGGTATGACTCGGACTTACGAAAAGCTATGAGAAGGAGAGATAGACTTAAAAAACATGCGAAGACAACCGATAGACCTTCAGATTGGAACAAGTTCAAATCAAGTAGGAACCAAGTAAATAATATGAAAAAATTTGCCAAAACTAATTATTACAATAACATCGAAAATAATCTAGAAACATCCAAAGCAAATGACCCCAAATTCTATTGGAAAACATTAAAAACATTTATTAGTGACAAACAGAGCTCAAGTGAAATACCCCCGCTAACCACTACAAACCATAATGGAGTTGAATCTACTTGTTTTAGTGACATAGAAAAGGCCAATTTGTTAAATAATTTTTTCTCCTCAATCTCCACTATTGACGACTCGGCGACGGTTTTACCCCCATTCGAATCCAAATGCGACGGTGTATTCGACAACATTTCCATTGGTGAGGATGAAGTCTGTGACATCATTAATAACCTCGATACCAGAAAAGCTGTAGGCCCAGACAAGATAAGTCATAGAATGCTTAAAGGTTGTGTTCGGACCATTTCCAGACCATTATGCAAATTGTTTAATATGTCGTTGGCCAGCTATACGTTTCCGAAGTGTTGGAAAAATTCTCACATATTACCCATATTCAAAAAACAAGATCCACATCTTCCTTCTAATTATAGACCAATATCACTCCTTAGCTGTGTTTCGAAAATAATGGAAAGAATTATATTCAAGCATATATATAACCACTTCAATTCATATAAATTATTTTACAAATTTCAAGCCGGTTTTTTGCCAGGTCATTCTACAGTTTACCAGTTAATTGAACTTTACGACAGCTTATGCAAAGCTCTTGACGAAGGAACCAACTCGTGCATTGTTTTCTGTGATATATCGAAAGCATTCGATACTGTGTGGCATAAGGGTCTACTGTTTAAACTTGAGCAATATGGGATTGCAGGCGCTTTGTTAAACTGGATCAACAGTTATCTAGAGGAAAGATCTTCAAAAGTAGTTGTTGGCAATGCAACATCAAAATCACAATATATAAACGCAGGAGTTCCTCAAGGTTCTGTACTCGGACCGCTGTTATTTTTAATATATATTAATGACATAGCCGATGAACTTATAAGCATTACTCGATTATTTGCTGATGATTCTTGTCTTCAATTTTCGTCCACCAACTTATATGATATCGAACTAGTGATGAATCGGGACTTATTGACTCTACTGGACTGGTCGAAGCAATGGCTCCTCAACTTCAACGCACTAAAAACAATCATCCTGTTGTTCTCCAATAAAAAATTACTTAAAGATCCTGCAATTTACTTTGATAATTGTCTTCTTCAGCTCTCGCAACGACATCGACATTTAGGAGTTATACTTCAGCATGACTGTAAGTGGAATAATCACATTACCCTTATAATTAATACTGCTTCTAAACGAATTGGAATTATGAGACGACTTAAATTCAAACTTAGCAGACAAGCGCTGTCTCAGATATATTTGTCTTTTGTCAGACCAATTATAGAATATGGTTCAGTTGTGTGGGATGGATGCACACAGGAAGAGGCTGATCAGCTAGAAAAACTTCAACTTGCTGCTGCAAGAATCGTCACTGGTCTTCCTGCTTATGCGAAGATTGAAACCTTATTAATGGAAACTGGGTGGGGGACTCTGGCTAGTAGACGCCGAAACGCCAAACTAAAACTAATGTACCAAATACATAATGGGGAGAGCCCAGAATATATAAACGATATAATAACTCCATTAGTAGGCCAAACTACCCCATATAATCTTAGGAACACTTCAAATTATGTAACTCCCAGAACACGCTTGAACACTCTAAAAAAATCATTCATCCCTTCTGGAATTCAAGAGTGGAATAAACTCACCCATAATATACGAAACAAACCATCCGTGTCTGCTTTTCAACGCGCATTATCAAATAAAATTAGCCCACCAGAGTATAATCTTCATGGTTCGCGCAAACTTAACATTGTACTTACCCAACTAAGACACCAATGCAGTCAATTGAATTCGGATCTAGTTAAGCGAAATTTATCTTTTACGTCGTTCTGTAGATGTGGAGAACCAAGAGAGGATGCCAATCATTATTTCTTACATTGTCCGTTATATAATATTCCAAGAACAGTATTGCATAACGAGCTGCCTTCAAATTTTACACTTCATGATATACTGTTTGGAAATGAATCGTTTGCAAAAGAAGTCAATGTTGGTATGTGCAAGTCTGTCCTAAAATTTATTCACGACAGCAAGAGATTTTAGCTTGTGTCTACTAGTAGGCCTTCTCAACTGTGAGACCCTGGTAGTAGAATTAACATATTGTATCCACTATTATTTCTATTTTGACCACACACTACAGCTTAATAGACCTTTTATATTATATTT